>WNWK01010464.1:0-70035 GCA_009830355.1 Cherax destructor | reverse complement strand
AAAAGCAGCTACTTTCTTCTCATATCTTTCCATCCTCAAACTACTTTTAGCATTCGTGAAAAAAAAACGTACGCTCAAGATATTTCAATATGCTCTCTGTTGCCAGATGTAAGCTATTCATTTTTTTAATTTCATTATTTTTTCCCCGTGGTCTGGTGGCAAAAACTCTTGCTTCATACGTTGAGGGCCTTGGTTCGATTCCCCGGCAGGGTGGAAACATTCGACCCATTTCCTTACACCTGTTCTGTTCACCTAGCAAGTAGGTACCTGGTGTTAGTTGACTGGTGTGGGTCGCATTCTGGGGGACAAGATTGAAGACCCCAATGGAAATATGACAGACAGTCCCTTGATGACACACTGCCTTTCTTGGGTTATCCTGGGTGGCTAACCCTCCGAGGTTAAAAATCCGAACAAAAAATCTTATCTTATTCATTTATATAGTTGAATATGACATATTAAATACAGTGGTACCTCGGTTTACGATGTTATCACCTTACGTTATTTTCGGTAACCGATATTTATAACGTAAGAAATTTGTTTGTGGTTTACGATGTTTGCTTCGGTTACCGACATTCGTACCGGACCTGTCCGCTTGGCGCCCAGCTGAGCGCGCACTCCAGGGAGCGTCAGTGCTATTGTTTACAAGCGAGAGCGACCACCCACCCACACCCACGCATTCATACCAGTATATTGTCATTATTCCACTGTTTTTAGTGCTTGCAACTGCTAAATAAGCTACCATGGGTCCAAGGAAAGATCCTAGTGCTAAGCCTGTGGCAAAGAGGAACAGAAATATATGTACGATAGAAGTGAAGAAGGAGATAATAGAAAAATATGAAAGTGGAGTGCGTATCAGTGAGCTGGCCAGGCTGTATGGTAAACCCTATTCTACCATCGCTACCATTGTGGATAAGAAATATTTAAGTAAAATCAAGGAAGCTGTTGTTGCAAAAGGTGCATCTGTGATCACAAAACAGAGACCACAAGTGGTGGAAAATGTGGAAAGGTTGTTGTTGGTGTGGATCAACGAGAAACAGTTAGCAGGAGATACTGTTTCGGAGGGAATAATATGTGAAAAAGCAAGGCAGTTGCATGATGATCTCCTTAAGAAAATGCCTGCAACGAGTGAAGTGAGCGAATTTAAAGCCAGCAGAGGCTGGTTTCAAAATTTAAGAAGCGTACTGGCATACATAGTGTTGTGAGGCATGGTGAGGGAGCCAGTTCTGACAAAAGTGCGGCTGAAAAATATGTTCCTGAATTCCAGGAGTACCTAGAGGCTGAACAATTCCTCCCCCAACAAGTGTTTAATTGTGATGAAACAGGCCTGTTTTGGAAGAAAATGCCCAACAGGACCTACATTACTCAGGAGGAAAAGGCACAGCCAGGACATAAGCCTATGAAAGACAGGCTAACGTTGATGCTTTGTGCCAATGCAAGTGGTGATTGCAAAGTGAAGCCTTTACTAGTGTATCTTTTGAAAATCCCCGAGTGTTTGGCAGATGCGGTGTCAGCAAGTCTAACTTGTGTGTGATGTGGAAGTCTAACAAAAGGCTTGGGTCACAAAGGACATTTTCTTAGATTGGTTCAATGAAGTGTTTGGCCCCAGTGTGAAGAAATATCTATTGGACAATAATTTGCCACTTAAGTGCCTCCTGATAATGGACAATGCTCCTTGTCATCCTCCAAACTTGGTAGAGAAAATTGTGGACGAGTTTAAATTCATCAAAGTGAAGTTCTTGCCCCTAATACCACTCCTCTCCTCCAGCCCATGGACCAGCAGGTCATTTCCAACTTTAAAAAACTCTATACCAAAGCAATGTTTCAAAAGTGCTTTGATGTGACCACAGACATGAACATAACCCTAAGAGAATTTTGGAAAACCATTTCCATATGCTGCATTGTGTACACCTTATAGGTAAGGCTTGGGAGGGAGTGACTACCAGGACTTTGAACTCTGCCTGGAGAAAATTGTGGCCAGACTGTGTCCTAGGGAGGGATTTTGAAGGTTTTGGGGCTGAGCCTCAGAACCCTGAGCCTGAGCCTGAGCCTGAGCCTGTTGTGGAAGAAATTGTGGAATTGGGCAAGTCTTTGGGGTTAGAGGTGAGTGGTGAGGATGTGGAACAGTTGGTGGAGGAGCACAAGGAAGAGCTAACCACTGAAGATCTGCAAGAGCTTCAACAGCAACTGGAACAAGAGAGCAGAGGTCAGGACAATGGTTCAGAGGAGGTGGAGGAGGTGGAACAAAAATGGAAGAATGTGCCTTCTTCAAGGATTAAGGACATTTGTGGAATGTGGAGCAAGGTGCAAGCATTTATGGATGAATATCACCCTAACCATGCTGTTGCAGGCCGTGCTGGAACCTGTACAATGACACAGTGGTGTGTCATTTCAGGGATGTGTTAAAGAATCGCCAGACACAGATCTCCCTGGACAAATTTGTTGTTAGAAAGAGGTCTAGTGACTCTCAAGCTGGTCCTAGTGGCATTCAAAGAAAAAGGAAGTAACCCCAGAAAGAAGTTGGTACCTGCAGTGTTAATGGAAGGATTCCCTTCCAAACACTAGCATACTACTCCACCTTCTCCCCTCCTCCCATCCTCCACACATCAACAACTCTTCAATAAATGTAAGTGACATGTTATTGTATAATATTTGCATGTTTATTTATATATTCTTTATTAAATTGTGTATTATTTAATGTCCAAAAGTTCTAAAAAATATTTTATTTAACTACTTTTGGAAGTCTTGGACGGATTAAATTTATTTCCATTATTTCTTATGGGGAAAATTGATTCGTTTTACGATTGTTTCGGCTTAAAATATGCCCTCTCTGACGGATTAAAATCGTAAACCGAGGTACCACTGTAGTTTTAAATATTTTAACATCACATAAATGAACAGAGGGAAATTCAGCAAATGTATGCTTGACTTGGAGAACAGGTTACTTAGCTGGTATAGTACAACTGACCTCTTCATCCTCTTCAACATGTCCTGTAGCCTTTAACATCATCTGTAAACATAGACATAAATTAACAGATACTGTTTTCCAGATACATTGGTTGTGTACAGCAATCTCTATTCATGTGGAATGAGTTCATAGAGATTCCAACAAATCCAGAAGCTGTGACTGCCACTAAATAAATCCTTATTTTAAATTATCTATACAATTAAATTAAGTACTGTACTCTGCTGTGGAGTGCTTTGACTGCCTTTAATGTTGATAGCAGTGGTTGGTGTGATAGATATAGTAACATTCAGGTGAAATTTTCAGATGTTTATACATATACCATATTGATTGAATGAATTTTTTTTTTATTGTTTTTACACAAGTGCATTAATTATATGTATTATACATAATGTTGATAAGTAACCTTGATTTAATGTACGATAACCCAACAAATGTAAATAATATGGTACTGTACACTATAATATATTTTCATTGGCATTCTTGTTTTGCATTTTATACAGGCATATACTGTATACAGCAGTCTCCCGTATCCGCAGGGGATATGTTCCAAGACCTACCTTGGATACCCGAAACTGTGGATAGTAGTGAACCCCATATATGTCATTTTCGTTTACATACATACCTATGATAGTTTAATTGATAAATTATGCACAATAATTTATCACTTAAACTAATTCTTGACAATAAGTTGAGAAGCACTTTACAGCTTCTCTTAGGCTTTGAAAAACTGCTACCCGCTAATTTTGTGCTTTGGGGTCATTACTAAGGAAAATCAAGGGTTATTTTTGGGCCACAGTAAACCTTGGAAAACGAATCCGTATATATGGGGGTTCTATTGTATGTAGTATTTATTTAACATGCGCAAATACAGTGCCACATATTGTATGTAGGTAAAACCAATTTATATTGCAGGACAAAAATTGCCATATTCTTGATTCTCATGAATTAATTTACTGTATATCAAATTTATGTTTTGACAACTTATTCGTGCTACAGTTAACCCAGAATAAAAATAATAACTTGCACTATAATCATGCTGTCTAGATCTGGGAAATTTGGAATACATCCCCTTTATTCTTATGTACTGTATACAGTCAACCCTCCGTTTTTGTGTATCTGTTTTCGTGTGTTTCAGTTTTCGTGCAGTTTTTACGGGGAAATTTTACCTCCGTTTTCGTTCATGGTATGGAACCTGTCCACCAGTGCCCCGCACATACAAAAGTCGCTAGGCCGCCACCCATGCACATTGTCACGCAGTGTAGCATTGTTTATGCTTGAGTGAGCATCATCCCAGGAGTTCATACAAAACATTTATTAACAATTCATTGTTTTTGGCCCTTGATTATTGTGTGTGACTACTAAATAAGCTACCATGGGCCCAAAGAAAGCTCCTAGTGCCAGTCCTTTGGTAAAGAAAGTGAGAAACACAATGGAATTTAAGAGTGTAGCAGGCATGCAGGGAGTGTAGCAGGCATGCAGGGAGTGTAGCAGGCATGCAGGGAGTGTAGCAGGCATGCAGGGAGTGTAGCAGGCATGCAGGGAGTGTAGCAGGCATGCAGGGAGTGTAGCAGGCATGCAGGGAGTGTAGCAGGCATGCAGGGAGTGTAGCAGGCATGCAGGGAGTGTAGCAGGCATGCAGGGAGTGTAGCAGGCATGCAGGGAGTGTAGCAGGCATGCAGGGAGTGTAGCAGGCATGCAGGGAGTGTAGCAGGCATGCAGGGAGTGTAGCAGGCATGCAGGGAGTGTAGCAGGCATGCAGGGAGTGTAGCAGGTATGCAGGAGGTATGCAGGGAGTGGAGCAGGTATGCAGGGAGTGTAGCAGGTATGCAGGGAGTGTGGCAGGTATGCAGGGAGTGTGGCAGGTATGCAGGGAGTGTGGCAGGTATGCAGGGAGTGTGGCAGGTATGCAGGGAGTGTGGCAGGTATGCAGGGAGTGTAGAAGGCAGGGAGGGAGTGTAGAAGGCAGGGAGGGAGTGTAGCAGGCATGCAGGGAGTGTAGCAGGCATGCAGGGAGTGTAGCAGACATGCAGGGAGTGTAGGAGACATGCAGGGAGTGTAGCAGACAGGGAGGGAGTGTAGCAGGCATGCAGGGAAGTGACCCCGGATAAGGACTTGGTACCTAAATTCCTTATGGAAGGGGATTCCCCCTTCCAAACAACAGCCTCTCTTCACTCTCCCCTCCTCCCTCTCTTCCATCCAGCAACATCAGTCTTCAATAAAGGTAAGTGTCACATTGAGTTCATTCATTTGTGCATGTAAATCTATCTTTAAGGCCCCCCAATTTTTTTTTTTCAAACTTCTGGGTTTGTGGAACGGATTAATTGAATTTACATTATTTCTTATGGGGAAAATGGTTTCAGTTTTCGTTGATTTCAGTTTTAGTTGATCCGTCAGGAACGGATGAAACACGAAAACCGAGGGTTGACTGTATAAAATACAGGTATAATTTCAGGATTAATGTTTTTTCTTTATTTCCAAAAGTACCTCTTCCCTATTGGTTTAGTATTTGCTTGAGCATTTTCAATCTTCCTTGGATGCGATTGCTATGTATATTGATAGTTTTAAGTCCTTTGCAAGACTGGAGAATGCTCCTGTTTTTTTTTTTTTTTTTTTTTATCCAAGTACAGTTGACCCCCGAGTAACGAACACCCCGGAAATCGTACAAGTATGTAAGTATAATATTGTAAGTGCTTTTGCAAGTGTATTTTTGGGGGTCTGAAATGGACTAACCTACTTGACATTATTTCTTAAGGGAGTAAATTCGTTCAGTAATGGCACTCGAGCAGGCTTCTGGAATGAATTTTGTTCGTTACTTGGGGGTCCACTGTACTTTTCACAAATGTACCTGTTAAAAGTTGTAAGGGTTCTACTCTTGCATCCTTGCTTGAAACTTTACCTTGAACTGGGTTGCAGGGTTAAAAGAACCCTCAAAACTGATTCATTATAGCATGTTTACTGCTACAATGGATCATCTGGTACCTCTTTTAGTCCAGACAAAATTATGAGACTTTTTTTTCCAAAATAGTTTACCCGGCAGCCACAGATAATAATAATAATAATAGTTTATTTGGACATGATACAAAGATTTACATTTGGTTATTGAGATTACATGAGGTGTACATGCCAAAAGCCCCTAGTATGCAGGGCATTTTGGGCAGACTTAAAATTAACTTAAAACTAAATTGTAAGAATTTTTGTAGATAGTATACAATGAGTAAAGGTGAGTATTTAAGCTATGAAATTTGAACATAGTTTAGACATGACATTTTTTAAACATAGTTTTGTACTTTTGTCTTCATTATAAAATTAATTAAATCAGATTAAACAAATTAAAGCAATAATAATAATAAAATAATAAAAAGTTATGGTTGATAATTTATAAAATAAGTAAAGTTGCATATCTAAGTTATAAAGTTTGAATATAAGTTGAACATATCAATTAATTGTAGCAATTTATTGTAGCAATGCAACTAATTGAGTGAGATAACAATGTAGTGCATGCTCACTTGCATTGTTTATGCTGCATTTGTTGGTAGTGATGCCTTGATTCTGTGTAATTCTTAGCATATTTTTGCTGACATTATTTAACTATAACCATGGCTAGTGATTAGCTCTATAGCTCCGGTAAAATTTAAAAATTTACCACTTTGAGAATTGTAATAATGCAAGATTTTTTTTTGTAAGTTCAGTAATAAATAAACCTGTTTAATTTGCACTAATGTTTAATTCAAGTTTCCAGCAGACCATGATGGATCAGAGGCATATTGTTGAATTATTATATGACCTCTGTTGGTCTGGCTAAATCAATGTACTGGTAAAGCCTAGGAACCAAGGCTACTGGAAAATCAGTGTTGTACCTATATCTGCCATCCATACTGCTAACATAACTACATCAGCATTAGTTGTCTTCTGATTCTCAGTGAATTTCCAAATAACTCAATTGTCGTTTTTTTCTGATCCTGTTGTCCTGTGCATTCATAATTAGTTCAGCTACCTCTAGTAGACACAATGCAATTATCCTTTGTTGGTTGCCTAGACATTCCAGTACTTTGGGAATTGTACAGCAAAGCCTTGATTAATACTAATTTGAATAGCATGAAATTCAATTGATTACAAATTATAAAATACTAGATCTTATTTAATACGAGGCAAAATTCAGGTACAGTGGATCCCCGGATTACGTACTGCTCAAAACTCGAACAATTATGTAAGTGTATTTTTGTAAGTGCTTTTGTAAGTGTATTTTTGGGGGTCTAAAAAGACTAATCTAATTTACATTATTCCTTATGGGAACAAATTCGTTCGGTAACGGCACTTGAACAAAATTCTGGAACGAAATAATGACGTAATCCGGGGGTCCACTGTAGTACATACTGTACAAGTTTGATGCCCACCCTGGTACATATGTGATGATATAAAACATGCAGATGACAAAAGAAAAAGGTACAGTTACATCAGCTTTTTGTGTCTTGCAAACAACTACAGTGGAACCCCGAATTTTGGCCATAATCCGTTCCAGGAGCTAGGCCTAAAGTCGAAGCGGCCGAAAGTCAAAGAAATATTTTCCATAGGAAATAATGGAAATACAATTACTCTGTTCCAAACACCCAAAAATATTCACAAAAAATATATTTTTTAAAGAATAACTAGTTTTACATACACACAGCACAAATAAATATATAGTGGTACCTCTACTTATGAGCAGCTCCAAACTCGAGCAGTTATGTAAGTGTATTTTTGTAGGTGCTTTTGTAAGTGTATTTTTGGGGGTCTGAAATGGATTAACCCTTAAACTGTCCACATGTAGATCTACATTGATGCGCGTAGCGCACTGAATATTTTGAGAAAAAATAAATTGTTCTTTTTGTTTAAAATGAAGAGCGCATTTTTTTTGGCATCCCCGAATTTTGTAATACATGTACTGCGCACACTGAGTGCACAGACCCATTCTCTAATGGCTAGGCAACTCAGGCTTATTGTTGCAAGGTTAAAAGCATTTAAAAAAAAGTAGATCTACGTTCGGAGCACTACGCGCGTCAACATAGATCTACGTGTGGACAGTTTAAGGATTAATCTAATTTTCATTATTTCTTATGGGAAACAATTCCTTCGGTATCGGCACTTGAATAGCCGTCTGGAATGAATTAAGCTCGTAACTCGAGGTACCACTGTATATACAGTAATAAATTTATAATTAAACATTTAAATAAACATTTAAAATAACATTTACTTAACTTTATTGAAGAGACTTGCTGGCATCTGGAAGATAGGGAGGAGGAGAGGGGGAGGGAGCACTCATTGTTTGGAAGGGGAATCCCCCTCCATAAGGACTTCAGGTAACAAGTCCCTCTCTGGGGTTACTTCCTTTCTTTGTCTTTTAATGCCACTAGGACCAGCTTGAGAGTCACTAGAACCCTGTCGCACAAAATAACTGTCAAGAGTGCTCTGTTTCTGGCGCCTCTTTAAAATGTCCCTAAAATGGGACATTGTTTTGTCACTGAACATGTTGCAGATATGGGTTGTTTCAGCTTGCTCAGGGTGGTATTTCTCCACAAAGCTTTGCAGCTTATTCCACATTCCACACATGTCCTAAAGCACTGAAGAAGGCACCTCCTTCACTCCCTCTTCTTCCTCCTCCTGTGAAGCAAGTTCCTCAACTGTGGTCTGATGCTGTTGCAGATGAAGCTCTTGCAGCTCGTCAGTGGTTAGCTCTTCACTGTGGTCCTTCACCAACTCTTCCACATCCTCGCCACTCACCTCCAACCCCAGGGACTTGCCCAATGCCACAATACCTTCCACAACAGGCACAGGGTCGTCAGGGTCAGGGTCAGCCTCAAACCCTTCAAAATCCCTCTGGACGACACAATCTGGCCACAATTGTCTCCAAGCAGAGTTCAAAGTCCTGGAAGTCACTCCCTCCCAAGCCTTACCTATAAGGCTTATGCAGTTGTAGATATTGAAGTGATTCCTCCAGAACTCTCATAAGGTCAACTCAGTATCCGAGGCCACTTTAAAGTTCAAACACTGCTTTGGTGTAGAGTTTTTTGAAGTTACAAATGACCTGCTGGTCCATGGGCTGGATGAGAGGAGTGGTGTTAAGAGGCAAGAACTTCACTGTGATGAACTTGACGTCCCTAGACAAATAGTCTGCCAAGTTTGGAGGATGAGCAGGAGCATTGTCCAGTACCAGGAGGCACTTGAGTCCCAATTTCTTTTCCTGGAGGTATTTTTTCACACTGGGGCCAAACACTTGATGGACTCACTCTATGAAAATTTGCCTTCGTGACCCATGCCTTATTAGCTTTCCAGAACACGCACAATCTATCCTTGACGACATTGTGTTTCTTGAACACACTGGGATTTTCTGAGTGATACTCGAGTAAAGGCTTCACTTTAAAATCCCCACTAGCATTAGAACAAAACAAGAGAGTTAGCCTGTCTTTCATAGGCTTGTGTCCTGGCAGTGCCTTTTCCTCCTGAGTAATGTAGGTCCTGTTTGGCATTTTCTTCCAAAACAGGCCTGTTTTGTCACAATTAAACACTTGTTGGGGTTTGAATTTTTCAGTGCCTACGTACCCCTTAAATTCATTCACAAATTTTTCAGCTGCATGTTTGTCTGAACTGGCTGCCTCACCATGCCTTATCACACTGTGTATGCCACTATGCTTCTTAAATGTCAAACCAGCCTCTGCAGGCCTTAAAATCATTAACACTAACATCAGCACTGGTTCCAGGCATTTTCTTGAAAAGATCTGTGTGCAACTGCCTTGCCTTTTCACATATGATGGCCTCTGAAATACTATCACCTGCTATCTGTTTATTGTTTATCCACACCATCAACAACTTCTCAACCTCTTCCACTGTTTTTGATCTATTTTTAGCAAACATGTCAACACCTTTTGCAACATCAGCTTCCTTCAGTTCTTTTCTCTTTGCCAGGATAGAAGTGATAGTAGATTTGTTTTTTACGTACATCCTGGCAAGCTCCCCCACACGTACGCCACTCTCATATTTTTCTACTATTTCTTTCTTCAGTTCTATGGTATTCCTCACTTTCTTTACCACAGCGGTGCCACTAGGAAGCTTCTTTGGACCCATGGTGACTTATTTCACAGTCACAATCAATAAATAATCTCTTAACACAAGGAATTTATTGTGAAATGTTTGGATGAGCGCGCAGGGTAATGTTCACTCAAGGGTAAACAATGCTAGACTGGCTCACGGCGCCTGCGCGGCGAGGCACGCAAGCGGACAGGTATGGTAAGCTGGCCGAAACTCAGGGCAATGGCCAAAAGTTGGGGCAAAATTAGGTCGAAAAAAGCGACCGATAGTCGGGGTGGCGGAAACTCAGGGTTTCACTGTATACTAGAAATAGAAGCATTACAGTGATAGAAATGGAGCGTCTCTCATCTATGTGGGTGGAAGACTGCAACCAAAAACTTATTCCTATTAGCAAAACAGCGATTCAGATGAAAGCTTTGAGTCTCTCTATGGCAGTGAAAGAAAACAGAGTTCACATGGAATTGAAGAAACCCTTAATCCAAGCAATGGTTGGTTTGACCGTTTAGAAATCAAATTCAGTTGTATAATGTTAAAATTACTGGTGAGTTTATCAGTGCAGATAAAAAAGCTACTGCTAGGTATCAATGAACTGGTCTCTACAAATGTTCATGACTTGCTTAAGTCACACTCAGAAGAAATGACTGATGGAGACTCTTAATTCAGATCAACAGCATGCGTTTGAAGAAGCTGACAGTGCCGATTAAGAATTAGATAATGTGCAAATGAAGGAGTTTGTCATCAAAGAATTAAAAAAAAAATATTTTAAAACTTTTGAAACCTCAAAACACCAAGTTATGTATTCTGACTCCAATATATGCACAAATCTAATTTAAAGACTATGTGAGGTTTTGCACTGCTATGTATATAAGATGGTAAATTGTAAATAGGAGTACAGTGGACCCCCGGAAATCATACAATTATGTAAGTATAATATTGTAAGTGCTTTTGTAAGTGTATTTTTGGGGGTCTGAAATGGACTAACCTACTTGACATTATTTCTTAAGGGAGTAAATTCGTTCGGTAATGGCACTTGAGCAGGCTTCTGGAATGAAGTTTGTTCGTTACTCGGGGGTCCACTGTATTTGGTAATAGCAGATATCACAATAAGTAGATTGAAATAATATTCTAATAATTCTAATAATATTCTAATGCTATTTATAAATTGTAACTGGGCATATTTGGCAATGATAGATTTTATAAAAAGTAAAAATAAAATGACAATGATAGATTTTAAAAAAGCAAAAAAAAAAAAAAAAAGTTGTGTAAATAGATAAGAATTTAGAAATTTGGAAATGTAATATAAATTGTAAATGAGAATATTTGACAATAAATGATATTAAAAAAAATTAAGTAAAATATAACTATAAAAAGATAATAAGAAATTTAAATTGTAATAACAGTTAATTAATAAAAGAAGAAAAAAAATGTATGAATGTTAAAAAAGTATAAAATTGGCAAACAACAAGGCAGTAATAAGGTAAATACTGCACAACACAGTACAATAAAAAGTAGTTAAAAAAAAAAGTATAGCACTAAATTAATAGACTAATAAGAGATAATTAAGTGGATAAATGAATAAAAAAAAAAGAAATACAAGCTATAAGTAGTGTTTGAGCAAATTTGACAATTTACTGCTGTTAGATTGACAAATTGAAATGAATACTACTAGGGTTTGTGGAGAATAAATTGATAAAGAATTGGGGTTTCATAACACTATTCAATGAAGTGCATTTTATGTTCAAATACAAATTTTTATTTCATTGCAAGTTTACATTGAGATTATGTAATTACAATAATGAGTTGCAGTGCAAAGAGAGCCACTATCATGCCATGGCATTATGGGCAGACTAAATTTAATGGCTTACAGACTACTTAATACTAGAGAAATTGATCATAGTTTGTTTAAGTTGTACATCTGTTTTTATTTACAGCAGACAGTAGGTTTACTCAAATTAACAATCTGGGGATATTAAATTGGGACAAGTTGAAATTATTTTGCAGGTTGTTTATATCAATAGTAAATATTTAAATTATATTATGGGAATATAACATTGCGTTGTTGTAAGTAGTTTACAGTATGAGAATGCTACAATTGGGCGTGAGGCAGTATTGTTTTGAGCAGGTATTTATACTACCATGTAGTATTAAGTAATGTATGAACTTTGGGCATCTAATTTTGAGGTTTAAGATTTAGGTAATTGAGTTTTTAGTTTAGGGTGAATAGGTGGTTTTTGAGAAGAGTCTTAAATTGATGTTCAGACTGGGTTATTTTAGTATACTGTATACTGTATTTATTGTATTTTTATAGTGTTGAGGACTGCACTTTTTATTACAACATTATCATTTTTGTTTCAGATATTTATGCTGGATGTAACCGAATGACTTGAATCACCACAAAGTTATCTGGAAATTTCTATTAAAACTTTTGTGAACTGGCTTATCAGTAGAACTAGTCTTAGTGTGCCAAAAATTGTGCCACTTATAGCATAAGAGTAAAATAAACAATAGCAGTGTTTTGACACAACTTGCCAATAAGTGTGAAAGTGTGAAGTAACGATATGTGTTATTTAAAAAATAGTTAAGAGGGTGCAAGCTTATTGCTAACTGGATGTTGGTGCTGGAAATATTTCGCAACATCCCTTGCAATGGATGGAGATGGAGGAACTCCTCGTCGAGTAGTGAGGGTACCAAATTCAAGGCAAGCATTGAAAGACAAGATCCCTCTATCAGAGAAGGTAAGTCTTTTTGTTAATTATGAGGCTTAGTAGGAGAAATTAATGAGCATCAGTGATGCTCTCAGAATTCTTGAAAAATATGTGTTAGGTTGATCTTCACTAACAAAACAGCATTCACAGCATAGTCTTTACATATTCAGAGGAAAACCATATATGATTAGTGTAGTATGGTTTATATCACCAGTCTGGTCAGTGTTGACAGCATTAAGAAATATGACCAGAAAGATTAGTAGTGGGAAAGTCATTGAACTAGAAAAAAACAAAAACTGGATAATTTAATCTATTCACTGGTTGCCTTTAACCCTTTTAGGGTTTTTGCCGTACTAGTACGTCTTACGCGCCAGGGTTATTGATGTACTAGTACGCATAAATTCTAGCGCCCTCAAATCAAGTGGGAAAAGGCTGGTAGGCCTAGATGTGAGAGAATGGGTCTGTGTGGTCAGTATAAAAAAATTCCTGCAGCACAGTGCATAATGACAAAAAAACTCCAACCATGTTTTTTGTTTAAAACAGCGACTTTGCAGTCTATTTTCGTATGGTATTTATGGTTGTATTCTCGTTTTCTTGGTTTCAGTTGATAGAATGGAAGATATATCACAGAAATAGAGATAATTTTGATTGATTTCACAATGACAAGTACAATGGACCCCCAGTTTACGATATTTTTTCGTTCAAGAATGCTGTTCAAGTGCAATTACCGAACAAATTTATTCCCATAAGGAATAATGTGAATTAGATTAGCCCTTTTAGACCCCCAAAACTACACTTACAAAAGCAGGCACAAAAATAAACTTACATAAAAGGGCGAGTTTGGAGACCATCGTAAACCGGGGGTCCACTGTACCTTGAAACTGAGTGCAAAGTAGCCAAAATGTTCGATTTTTGCCAATGTTCAAGAGTAAACAAATCACGCCACACATCCAATACACATCAACTGGCGAGTCTAATATTCTTGCACAAGTGTGCTGATATTATTTATACCGTTTTTACAATGATGCAGTAGTATACATAACAGAAAATCTATTTTTTGTGAGAATAAAAATTCAAAATGGAAAGCAAAAGTAATGTAAGAGGGGCCTGGAGATGTGACTAATGAACAGATAAAATGTTATTTTAGTGCCAGGAATGTCTGTCTCGTTTATTCTGGACCCTATTTTGAAATTAGCATCTTTTGAAATTTGTGTGAAATTGGCCAAACTGCCAATTTCTGACCATTTTATTGGGTAGTTGAAATCGGTAAATTGATGGTTTCTTGTACTCAGTTGATAGAAGAAATGGAATTCTAGCGAAATAGCTATAATTTTAGTAGACTGAAACATTGGAATTGGCCAAAAATAGGGCTCAAAGTGGGCGAAATCGCCGATGCATAAATATCGTCGATACTGCTAACTTTGTGAGAGCATAATTCCGCCAGTTTTCCATAAAATTTCATACTTTTGGTGTCATTATGATCGGAAAAAGATTCTCTATCATTTCATAAAAAATAATTTTTTTTTCCGAAAATTTTTCGAACCTGAGAACGAGTTTGGGAGAGGGCCTCTCGACCCTGAATGGGTTAATATATGACTCATTATGTAGTCGGAAGGTGATATTAGTTGTGTCTTGAGGCAATTTACCTAGGTTGGTTATGAGGAAGGTAGGATAGTGGTCAGTTGTTTTATCTGTGATTATGCCTGATTTTAATGGGGGTAATGTGTTGTCCAGATGTGGTCTAGTAAGGAGACCCTAGTCTCTGAGATTCTTGTAGGTTTTGTTACTGTTGGCAGAAGTAAGCAGCTGCTCATAGTGTTTGTGAATTCAGTTACTTGTGGGTCATGGTCATGTAGGAGTTTTATATTGAAGTCGCCTGTGATAATCAGATGGTGTTTGTTCGTATGTGCATCTTAATTTTTCACTAAATAAGTAAATATTGGACTGAGGTACTCTGTAGGTAGTTCCAGCTGTTAGGGGTTTTGTAAGGTCTTTTGATTTAAATTTTGCTATAATATATTCTCCATGTTCATCCATTGTGCAAGTATTGTTTATACATTCAAGTTCATCAAAGTAATATATAACTGTTCCACCTCCTTGTTGGTTTAGCCTACAGTTGTGTATGGCTGTGTAGCCAGGGATGGCATAGATATCTGTACAATCAGGCTTTAGCCAGGTTTCAGTGAGAGTATTGATAGACATACTGGCATTTAGAGAATTGAGTAATGCTAGGTCATCGTAGTGTTTGCTTAAGGATCTCACATTGTAATTAAAAACGGTAATGTTGTTATTTGCTCTTGAGTAGTGGCCTCGCTTGGTTTGCTGTATAATAAGAGCAGTTGCTGCTAGGGTCTTGTATGTCATTTACTAAGAGGTTGATATAAGGATCAATATTTGTATTCATAAGATTAAAGCTTGATTCTAGATGCTTAACTTAAGAATAATGTAGAATGCTTAACTTAGGAATAAAGGAAGATTAAGGATGCCTAATTGGCAGAGTGAAGTTGAACTGTTGGGGTGGTTGACTTGAGCACTATGACAAGTATTAGGTAATTATTGTACAGTAGTTTGTGATATTTGAAATTATAATAAGCAGTTAGTTAGGCAAAGAACTATAATAATTGATTTTACAAAAATAAAATAGACTAATGGTACATATCTGTGAATAGTTAAATTTTAGACAAATTATGGTAAATTAAAAAGTACAGTGGACCCCCGAGTTTCGTAAAAACTTCACTCCTGAAGTCTGCTCAAGTGCCATTACCGAACGAATTTACTCCCTTAAGGAAAAATATCACGTAGGGTAGTCTATTTCAGACCCCCAAAAATACTTTTCCACAAGCACTTACAATATTATACTTATATAAATGTACGATTTCCGGGGTTTACGAAACTCGGGGGTCCACCGTAGATGAAAATAAGGGTCGGATGTGAAAAGTGGGTCATAATAAGTGCGTATGCACCTGGAGAAAAGAGGAGTGTATAGGAGAGAGAGAGATTTTGGGAGATGTTAAGCGAGTGTGTAGAAACTTTTGAGCCAAGTGAGAGAGTAATCGTGGTAGGGGACCTAAATGCTAAAGTAGGGGAAGCGTTTAGAGAGGGGGTGGTAGGTAAGTTTGGGGTACCAGGTGTAAATGATAATGGGGAGCATTTGATTGAACTTTGTATAGAAAGGGGTTTGGTTATAGGTAACACATATTTTCAGAAAAAGAGGATAAATAAGTATACAAGATATGATGTAGGGTGAAATGACAGTAGTTTGTTGGACTACATATTGGTAGATAAAAGACTGTTGGGTAGACTTCAGGATGTACATGTTTATAGAGGGGCCACAGATATATCAGATCACTTTTTAGTTGTAGCTACAGTGAGAGTAAAAGGTAGATGGGATACAAGGAGAATGGAAACAGCAAGTAAGAGAGAAGTGAAGATTTATAAACTAAAGGAGGCAGTTAGGGTAAGATATAAACAACTGTTGGAGGACAGATGGTCTAGTGAGAGTATAATCAGTGGGGTAGAAGAGGTATGGGGTAAGTTTAAGAATATAGTGCTAGAGTGTTCAGCAGAAGTTTGTAGTTATAGGAAAGGGTGCGGTGACCAGCCCGACCTTGATAGGCCTATAGAGGGCAGCACCATAGTGCCGCGCAGTTTGAAACAGCCTCTGGGTAGGCTGTTTACAGAAGTTCGTGAGACAGTGAGTAGAATGAAAGGGGGTAAAGCAGTTGGGATTGATGGGATAAAGATAGAAATGTTAAAGGCAGGTGGGGATATAGTTTTAGAGTGGTTAGTGTTTTTATTTAATAAATACATGGAAGAGGGTAAGGTACCTAGGGATTGGCAGAGAGCATACATAATTCCTTTGTATAAAAGCAAAGAGGACAAAAGAGAGTGTAAAAATTATAGGGGAATAAGTCTGTTGAGTGTACCTGGTAAAGTGTATGGTAGAGTTATTATTGAAAGAATTAGGAGTAAAACGGAGAGCAGGATAGCGGATGAACAAGGAGGCTTTAGGAAGGGTAGGGGGTGTGTAGACCAAGTGTTTGCAGTGAAACATATAGGTGAACAATATTTAGATAAGGGTAAAGAGGTGTTTGTGGCATTTATGGATTTGGAAAAGGCATATGATAGGGTGGATAGAGGGGCAATGTGGCAGATGTTGCAAATGTATGGAATAGAAGGTAGGTTATTGAAAGCTGTGAAAAGTTTTTACGAGGATAGTGAGGCACAGGTTAGAGTATGTATAGGCGAGAGGGAGATTATTTCCCAGTAAAAGTAGGCCTTAGACAGGGATGTGTGATGTCACCATGGTTGTTTAATATATTTATAGATGGAGTTCTAAGAGAAGTGAATGCTCGGGTGTTGGCAAGAGGTGTGGGGTTAAAAGATAAAGAATCTAACACAAAGTGGGAGTTATCACAGTTGCTCTTTGCTGATATCACTGTGCTTTTGGGAGAGTCTGAAGAGAAGTTGCAGAGGTTGGTGGATGAGTTTGGTAGGGTATGTAAAAGAAGGAAATTAAAAGTGAATATAGGAAAGAGTAAGGTGATGAGGATAACAAAATAATTAGATAACAGAAGAGTGGATATCAGATTGGAGGGAGAGAGTATGGAGGAGGTGAATGTGTTCAGATATTTGGGAGTGGATGTGTCAGCAGATGAGTACGTATATGAAGGATTAAGTGAATCATAGAATTAACGAGGGAAAAAAGGTGAGTGGTGCACTGAGGAGCTTGTGGAGACAGAGAACTTTATCCATGAAAGCAAAGAGGGGAATGTATGAGAGTATAGTTATACCAACACTCTTGTATGGGTGTGAGACATGGATTGTGAATGTTGTAACAAGGAGAAGGTTTGAGGCAGTGGAGATGTCATGTCTGAGGGCAATGTGTGGTGTGAATATACTGTAATGCAGAGAATCCGTAGTTTGGAGATTAGGAAGAGGTGTGGGATTACCAAAACTATTATCCAGAGAGCTGAGGAGGGGTTGTTGAGATGGTTTGGACATATAGAAAGTGTATAAATCTGTAGTGGAGGGAAGGTGGGGTAGGGGTCAGCCTAGAAAAGGTTGGAGGGAGGGGGTTAAGGAGGTTTTGTGTGCGAGAGGCTTGGACTTCCAGCAAGCGTGCGTGAACGTTTTAGATAGGAGCTAATGGAGACAAATGGTTTTTAGGACTTGACGTGCTGTTGGAGTGTAGGCAAGGTAATATTTATGAAGGGTTTCATGGAAACTGGCAGGCCGGACTTGATTCCTGGAGATGGGAAGTACAGTGCTGGCACTCTGAAGGAGGGGTGTTAATGTTGCAGTTTTGTAGCTGTAGTGTAAGCACGCCTCTGGCAAGACAGTGATGGAGTGAATGATGATGAAAGTTTTTTTTGTCAGGCCACCCTGCCTTGGTGGGAAACGGCCGATGTGTTAATAATAAAAAAAAAAAAAAAAGTAGAAATGAAAAGGGAGGTAGTTAAGAATTGTTATGGTACAATTATGAGGATATAATATTGCACTATGACAAGTATTAGATTATTATGAGGCAACAGTAATTAATTGTACAAAATAGAGCTGATTTATAGTACAGTGGACCCCCGGATTACGTAATTTTTTCGTTCAAGAATGCTGTTCAAGTGCCATTACCGAACGAATTTATTCCCATAAGGAATAATGTAAATTAGATTAGTCCTTTTAGACCCCAAAAATACACTTACAAAAATAAACTTACATAAAAGGGCGAGTTTGGAGACATTTAAACAAGTAATGGTGAATGAAAAAATAAAAAAAGGGTTAGTTAAAATTGAATAATAAATGTATGGCAGATAGTAATAATGGGATTCAAAATGGAAGTACAGTGGACCCCCGGAAATTGAACATCTCCCAACTCGAACTATTATGTAAGTGTATTTTTGTATGTGCTTTTGTAAGTGTATTTTTGGGGGTCTGAAACGGACTAATCTAATTTACATTCGTCCTTATGGGAACAAATTTGTTCGGTAACGGCACTAGAACAGCATTCTGGAATGAATTATGTTCGATTTCCGGGGTCCACTGTACAAAAAATAGTAAAATTTGGTGTTTAAAATTACAAGTAAAGCAATAAATGTAAACACTATAAAGGGCAGTGGCCTGCACTGGGTGGTTTGGAAGGCAGGCTGCGAGGTATAATAGTTATGGAACAAGTTAATGATTGTACAAGGCGATTTCTAACACAATCAACTGTGTAAGAAACATGAGACAGTGAGGTAGTTGATACTATCTGATAAAATGATAGTACTGGGACTAGCACAATAATGGAATAATAACATACACTAGACGTAGTATAATGATTTGGACACTGTGGTTAATCAGACTCTAAGATTTACATCTCGAAGGAAGCTGAACAGTTCATTTTCATTTGTGATAGTATACACCCGGCCTACATTTGTTTTCCTTGCTAGAATTTTGCCATCTCGTGTGTAGCACTGGTGAATTTTGTCATTATTCTCACGTTTAAGTTTTCTTACTCTGTACAGGAGGTTCTGTCGTTTTCTTGTCAGACACTCCTTTATGTATACATCTTTTTTAGCTTTAATTGATGCACTTATTAGATCTTTTTTCCTGTCATGTGTGTGAAATCTAAGCATAACACTTTGTTTTCTGCCTGGGTTCCCTAGTAACTGTGTTTCTTTTATATCTGACACTGGCACTATAACCTTTAGTTGGTCTTTTATGATCTGAATAGTAGTATCTTTGCAGTTGGTTTGATTTATATCACTAGGAAAGAGAGAACTGCTAATTATTACTGAGTTAGATAACTTTTCTTGCTTGGTTTTATCATCTTGGTAAGCAAAGTATTCGTTCAACTGGGTATCCATGTTGTTCTTCCAGTCCTTAACCGCATCTTCAGTCTTTGTGTTTAGGGATGTTATTTGTTTGTGTGGCTGGCTATGACTGTTTGGAGGGTCTTGCCAAAATCAGTCATTCCAGCTGTCGTCAACTGCTGTTCAAGGCTGAGGATCTTGCTTTCAATGTGGGCGAACTTGGAATCATGTTTTGTTAGTGTTGCACTAAAAACAATGGATATAGCCCCACTCCATAAAGGTGGCAGCAAAGCATTAGCTAAAAATTATCGCCCAATAGCTCTAAGGTCCCACATCATAAAAATCTTTGAAAGTGTGCTAAGAAGCACGATTGCAAACCACTTGGATTCCCAAAAACTGCACAATCCAGGGCAACATGGGTTCAGAGCAGGTCGCTCCTGCCTCTCGCAACTACTGGATCACTATGATATGGTCTTGGAGCACTGGGAGAAAAACAGAGTGCAGATGTAATATATACACAGACTTTGCAAAAGCTTTTGGCAAGTGTGATCATGGCATAATAGCTCACAAAGTATACAGTGGACCCCCGGAAATCAAACATTCTTCATTCCAGAATGCTGTTCAAGTGCTGTTACCAAATGAATTTATTCCCATAAGGAATGATGTAAATTAGATTAGTCCATTTCAGACCCCCAAAAATACACCTATAAAAGCACTTACAATAATAAACTTATATAAAAAGGCGAGTTGGAAGTGTTCGATTTCCGAGGGTCCACTGTACGTGCTAAAGGAATAACTGGCAAAGTGGGGAGATGGATCTTCAACTTTCTAACCAATCGAACACAGAGTCAGGGTCAACAGAGTTAAAATGGAAGCTGCAATAGTGAAAAGCTCTGTTCCACAAGGCACAGTACTTGCCCCCATCCTGTTCCTCATCCTCATATCAGACATAGACAGAGATGTAATCCACATCACCGTGTCATCCTTTGCAAACAATACTAGGATCTGCATGAGACTGTCATCTATTGAGGACATAGTTAACCTCCAAGAAGATATAAACCAAATTTTCCAATGGGCAATGGAAAACAATATAATGTTCAATGAAGACAAATTCCAACTATACTCAGTTATGGAAAACTGGAGGAGATAATAACTAGAGAGTGTGTACTACAAACTCTGATCATACAATAGAACGGAAAAATAATGTGAGGGACCTGGGAGTGGTAATGTCTGAGGATCTCACTTTCAAGGATCACAACAGTGCCACGATCACAACTGCAAAGAAAATGATAGGATGAATAATGAAAACATTCAAAACAAGAGATACCAAGCCAGTGATGATCCTTTTCAAATCACTTGTTCTCTCTAGGCTGGAATATTGCTGTACATTAACATCTCTGTTCAGAGCAGGTGAAATTGCAGATCTCGAGAGTGTACAGAGAACCTTTGGAAATAAATGGTATAAAATACCGACACAATGGAAAAATAAACACATAAGCAGTATAATAGGATCCTTTATTGACAACGTTTCGCCCACGCAGTGGGCTTTATCGAGTCACAAACAGATCTACCTGGATAGAAGTTACACGAGTATATATAGGATAAAGTCAGGTGGAGAATGCTGCATGTGAAAGTCTTCAAAGTAGTGTGATAGTTACAACCTTGGACCTGGCAGGTCCATGTCAAAACCAACCCACCCACAGTAAACGGGTAGACCTTCTGCAGTGTTCCATTCTTAAGTTCTATGTGGGAAAGCGATGGAGAAGTTTCTTGGCAATAGGTTCAGCTATGTTGTAGAAGCCGTTGTTCTGGTTGAAGTTGTTGGATATACAGATGAGTGATGATTCAAGGATTCTTCGGTATTGTGTGTTGTCTCTCTGGCGATGAGTCTTGCGTTTCTGTAGTTGGTTTCTGTAGTTGACCATTTGATCAACTACAGAAACGCAAGACTCATCGCCAGAGAAGACAACACACAATACCGAAGAATCCTTGAATCATCACTCCTCTGTACAGTGGACCCTCGGTTAACGAATACCCCGGAAATCGTGCAATTATGTAAGTATAATTTTGTAAGTTCTTGTGGAAGTGTATTTTTGGGGGTCTGAAATAGACTAACCTACGTGAAATTTTTCCTTAAGGGAGTAAATTCGTTCGGTAATGGCACTTGAGCAGACTTCAGGAGTGAAGTTTTTACGAAACTCGGGGGTCCACTGTATATCCAACAACTTCAACCAGAACAACGGCTTCTACAACATAGCTGAATGGTTCTGAATCTGCACACAGGAATCACTCCCTACGAAAGTAAATGACTGGGCAGGTGATGCAAAATACCCCCAATGAAAAGTAGGGGTGCCATTGGTACACTAAGAGAAAACACCATAAGTGTCCGGGGCCCAAGACTGTTCAACAGCCTCCCACCATGCATAACAGGAATTACCAATAGACCCCTGGCTGTCTTCAAAAGAGGGAGCAGGACAGATACTTAGTCAGTGCCGGATCAGCCGGGCTGTGGTTTGGATGTTGAACTATGTGCGGCCAGCAGTAACAACCTGGTTGATCAGGCCCTGATCCACCGGGAGGCCTGGTCGTGGACCGGGCCGCGGGGGCATTGATCCCCAGAATACCCTCCAGGTCAGGCCAGGTCAGATCAAGAACCCTTTTCTCTCAAGCACACATGCAGACACACAGGAAAAAACCTACCTATGTTTCATGCTTTTCTTTTTGTGAGGATTGCAGAGGTATCTTATATTATTTTTCATCCAGATGTTACTGGGATATCATGACGTTGCAGGGCATTTTCATGTTTTATTAACATTTATTCATTATATATACAGTGGTCTCTCGGTTTTCGTGCATCTCCAAACTTGAACATTTATGTAAGTGTATTTTCGTAAGTGCTGTTGCAAGTGTATTTTTGGGGGTCTGAAATAGACTAACCTACGTGACATTATTTCTTAAGGAAGTAAATTCGTTCAGTAATGGCACTTGAGCAGCATTCTGGAACAAATTTTCGGCGAAAACCGAGAGACCACTGTACAATGGTACCCCGAGTTTCGTACTTTATTCGTTCCAGAAGGCTGTTCGAGTGCCGTTACTGAACAAATTTGTTCCCATAAGGAATAATGTAAATTAGATTAGTCCGTTTCAGTCCCCCTAAAATACACTTACGAAAGCATTTACAATAATACACTTACAAAATTGTTCAAGTTGGGAGCAGTACGAAACTCGGGGTACCACTATATGTACAAGTTTTACCTTGAAGATTTATATAAATTTTCCAGTGTTCTTAGTTATTTGCTGCTTTTGTCAGTGGTAATAATAGCATGTACTAACTAGTATGTACACATGAACATCAAAATTGGATTATTGAACACATTCCATAAAAAATTTAATCATGCATATTATTGAATTCCGAAACAAACTTTTTGTGGTGTTTTATGTCTGACAAACATGACTCTTGTAGTCTGATGTAGCAGTGATTGCAGCTGCCCTTTCCAGTTCCTTCTCAGTTTACCATATTCTGAGGTCATCTCCTGCTTGGGGTGGTGGAGTTGCAGTTATTTATTCTTCATTTCTGTCAAGTGTTCATAGTCCAATAGGCCAGCCTGTTGCACCATTTGAGGTATTGGAAGTAGCAGCAGGGACATGACGCATATGCTAAGAAAGAACTCGGTGAGTGTCAAAGGTCCCCAACTCTGTTATGCTCTCCCTCTGTGCATATGGGGAATTACCAATGAACCCCTGACAGTCTTCAAGAGGGAACTGGACAGTTTCCTCAAGTCAGTGCCTGAGCAGCTGGACTGTGGTTCATACACTGGACTGCATGCAGCCAGCAATAACAGCTAGGTTGAGTAGGTCAGGACTGGGCTGTGGTGGCATTGACCTGTGGAAATGTCCTTCAAGTATACTTCAGCAGATTGTGAGGCTGATGGCTGTGTATTGTCCTGGCACTGATGGCACAGATTCCTTGTTTCTTGATGGTTTTCTTATTGAATTCTTTGTAAAGAAAAGTGGTCATCTTCTGAGTGGTGACCTTAACTACTGCATTGATTGTCCACAACAGAAGCCTTATTTGTGTGAGTCCTGGAGTTAACAGATGTGGATAATTTAGAGAATAATATGTTATCACCCACCCACATTGGTGGCCATATATTGAACCTAGTTATGCTAGTTTTCACTGGCATAATTAAGTTATGCCAGTGAAAACTGGAGGAACTAGGTTAGGGTAATGACTCGATATAACTGTGTCTGGCCATAGTGTTGTTACTTTTAGTCTTGATATTTCGGTGCCGCCTCCTGATAAGTGCATAGTGTCTTTCTGTAATTACGAGCTGGAACAAGTACAGAGAGATTGTTTATGGCTCACATTGAGCCAGTGAAACATCTAAATTATTGGGAACGCCTTCAAGTCTAGAACATGTACTCATTGGAGCGGAGGAGAGAGAGATACATGATAATATATACGTACTTGGAAAGTACTCGAGGGCCTGGTCCCAAATCTGCACACTACCATAATAACATACTGGAGTAAGAGATATGGGAGGAAGTGTAAAATAAACCCAGTGAGGAGCAAGGGTGCGGTGGGGACAATAAGGGAGCACTGTATCAACATCCGGGGTCCCAGACTATGCATCATCTTACCAGAAGATATCCGAAACACGGCTGGAACAAGTGTAGAAGCCTTCAAGAGGAAACTGGATAAGTATCTTCACCAGGTGCCAGATCAACCAGGCTGTGATGGATATGTGGGGCAGCGGGCCTCCAGCAGCAACAGCCTGGTTGACCAGGCAAGCACCAGACGAGCCTGGCCCATGGCCGGGCTCAGAGAGTAGAGAAACTTTCGAAACTCTTCAAACGTATATCAAAGGTACGTATATATAGAAAGCATGATCAGGACAAGGCTAGCTTGGTGGTGAGGGGTGTCTTGGGCAAGGTGGGTGCATCTGCACTGTCTGTTGATCACTTAGTAAAATTTCACGATGAGGTGCTTGTGGCGGTGACTAATAAGTTCTGTCCTTTGATTACTAAAGGATCTTGATTCATGACTGCCTCTTGGCATGATTTTTCTGTTACCCAGCTACATAGGTCTTGTAGGAGTGCAGTGTCTTTGGCATAGATTATGTACTCTTGGATCATGGTCTGATTATGTAAAAGCCTTTAGAGCATTTGTAAACAGGGTATTGGCTAATAAGGTGGAAGAAACAGTCAGATCTTGTCATGGAAATCTCAGGCTCCTGTTTGCCCATCTGAATGATATGCTTGGTAGTGTATCTGAACCTGCTTTGTATGCCTCTGATTTTGCTATTCAGATGGCTTCAGCCTACTCTTATTGTTTTGGTCACAAAATAGAGAATAAAATTTGGACTTGGATTTAACTCAAGAAAGTGCAGAGTTCTCTGATTGTTCTGGCTTGTGATGTATCACAGATTATATAGGCTTACTCTTGGTTTGCACCAGTTGGTGAAGAGGGGGCTCAGGGTTATATCATGGGTTCTAATAAGACATTACATCCTATAAATGTTTCAAAGGTCTTAACCCTCATAGGAAAATGCTATTCCTTTTATAACTAGGTAGATCAGTCATTGCTTTCAAAGCAGTTTTCCACAGTAAATGAAGGGAGTATTGGTTCTCCTGCTCATGAGTGTGCATGAAATACATTCAGGGAGAGTAAGGCAACAACATAGTGATTCACAAAAAATATTATACTTAGGTCATGATAGACAGGGAGACGAAAGAGAAAGTGCACTAGGAAAATGTAAAAGAGAGGGAATATGTAAATATTATGCTGTGGGTGTATTTCCATATGTGATAGAAGTTGCAAGTATCCATACATGAAAAAGTGTCCCAATTTTGAGAAAAAGACTGTGTCACTTTGGTAAGGAATACTATAGATATTTTTACCCTGAAATGTGTCCACTATTATTAGCAATGCTATATGACCCTTGTAGGTTTAGCACTTCTTTTTGATTATAATAATACTTGACGTGCTGTTGGAGTGTGAGCAAAGTAACATTTATGAAGGGATTCAGGGAAACCGGCAGGCCGGACTTGAGTTCTGGAGATGGGAAGTACAGTGCCGGCACTCTGAAGGAGGGGTGTTAATGTTGCAGTTTTATAACTGTAGTGTAAAGCACCCCTCTGGCAAGACAGTGATGGAGTGAATGATGAAAGTTTTTCTTTTTCGGGCCACCCTGCCTTGGTGGGAATCGGCCGATGTGTTAAAAAAAAAAAAATTATTAACAACCAGGAAATGTTAAAATCTGAGCTGCTCAAAGTTCCATGTGAAGAGGACCCAGCAGCATACAAATATACAGTAGAACGTCATTTAGCACGATAGTTACGTTCCTGAAAAAGTCGTGTTAGATAATTTCGTGTTAAATAATTTAAGGAACTAATGGGAAAAATAGGGTTACGTTCCTGGGAGTCCCCAAAAAGCCAAACAAGTTTTTTTTAGACCAACAGATCTTACAAAAATAAAAGTGAATATGTAATTGTAGTTCATTATCGTGATGTATTATGTTGTTTTTACTGCTTAAGACTACAAATGTAATAGAAATAATAGTATTTACCTTAAATTGTGGGTGCTGGTGTTTGTGGATGATTGTGAAGAGAGTGGAGAGTTATGCTGTGGCCCTACTGGGCTGAGGTGGATAGTAGAAGTTCTTGAACTGAAGTCGATGGTTGAACTGAGTGTCTAACTTTAAGTCAGTCTAGTCAGTCAGTAAGTCAGTCAGTCAGTCATAAAGTCAGTCAAGCCATTCAGTAAGTCAGTCAAGCCATTCAGTAAGTCAGTCAAGTCCTTCAGTAAGTCAGTCAAGTCATTCAGTAAGTCAGTCAAGTCATTCAGTAAGTCAGTCAAGTCATTCAGTCAGTCAAGTCATTCAGTAAGTCAGTCAAGTCATTCAGTAAGTCAGTCAAGTCATTCAGTAAGTCAGTCAAGTCATTCAGTAAGTCAGTCAGGTCATTCAGTAAGTCAGTCAGGTCATTCAGTAAGTAAGTCAGGTCATTCAGTAAGTCAGTCAGGTCATTCAGTAAGTCAGTCAGGTCATTCAGTAAGTCAGTCAGGTTCAGTAAGTCAGTGGTCTCAGTAAGTCAGTCAGGTCATTCAGTAAGTCAGTCAGGTCATTCAGTAAGTCAGTCAGGTCATTCAGTAAGTCAGTCAGGTCATTCAGTAAGTCAGTCAGCTTCAGTAGGTCAGTCATTCAGTAAGTCAGCGCTTCAGTAAGTCAGTCGTTCAGTAAGTCAGTCAGGTCATTCAGTAAGTCAGTCACAGGTCATTCAGTAAGTCAGTCAGGTCATTCAGTAAGTCAGTCAGGTCATTCAGTAAGTCAGTCAGGTCATTCAGTAAGTCAGTCAGGTCATTCAGTAAGTCAGTCAGGTCTTCAGTAAGTCAGTCAGGTCATTCAGTAAGTCAGTCAGGTCATTCAGTAAGTCAGTCAGGTCATTCAGTAAGTCAGTCAGGTCATTCAGTAAGTCAGTCAGGTCATTCAGTAAGTCAGTCAGGTCATTCAGTAAGTCAGTCAGGTCATTCAGTAAGTCAGTCAGGTCATTCAGTAAGTCGTCAGGTCATTCAGTAAGTCAGTCAGGTCATTCAGTAAGTCAGTCAGGTCATTCAGTAAGTCAGTCAGGTCATTCAGTAAGTCAGTCAGGTCATTCAGTAAGTCAGTCAGGTCATTCAGTAAGTCAGTCAGGTCATTCAGTAAGTCAGTCAGGTCATTCAGTAAGTCAGTCAGGTCATTCAGTAAGTCAGTCAGGTCATTCAGTAAGTCATGGCTCAGAAGTCGTCAGGTCTTCAGTAAGTCAGTCAGGTCATTCAGTAAGTCAGTCAGGTCATTCAGTAAGTCAGTCAGGTCATTCAGTAAGTCAGTCTCCAGGTCAGGTCATTCAGTAAGTCAGTCAGGTCATTCAGTAAGTCAGTCAGGTCATTCAGTAAGTCAGTCAGGTCATTCAGTAAGTCAGTCAGGTCATTCAGTAGTCGTGGTCATTCAGTAAGTCAGTCAGGTCATTCAGTAAGTCAGTCAGGTCATTCAGTAAGTCAGTCAGGTCATTCAGTAAGTCAGTCAGGTCATTCAGTAAGTCAGTCAGGTCATTCAGTAAGTCAGTCAGGTCATTCAGTAAGTCAGTCAGGTCATTCAGTAAGTCAGTCAGGTCATTCAGTAAGTCAGTCAGGTCATTCAGTAAGTCAGTGGCATTCAGTAAGTCAGTCAGGTCATTCAGTAAGTCAGTCAGGTCATTCAGTAAGTCAGTCAGGTCATTCAGTAAGTCAGTCAGGTCATTCAGTAAGTCAGTCAGGTCATTCAGTAAGTCAGTCAGGTCATTCAGTAAGTCAGTCAGGTCATTCAGTAAGTCAGGTCATTCAGTAAGTCAGTCAGGTCATTCAGTAAGTCAGTCAGGTCATTCAGTAAGTCAGTCAGGTCATTCAGTAAGTCAGTCAGGTCATTCAGTAAGTCAGTCAGGCTCGATTCAGTAAGTCAGTCAGGTCATTCAGTAAGTCAGTCAGGTCATTCAGTAAGTCAGTCAGGTCATTCAGTAAGTCAGTCAGGTCATTCAGTAAGTCAGTCAGGTCATTCAGTAAGTCAGTCAGGTCATTCAGTAAGTCAGTCAGGTCATTCAGTAAGTCAGTCAGGTCATTCAGTAAGTCAGTCAGGTCATTCAGTAAGTCAGTCAGGCATTCAGTAAGTCAGTCAGGTCATTCAGTAAGTCAGTCAGGTCATTCAGTAAGTCAGTCAGGTCATTCAGTAAGTCAGTCAGGTCATTCAGTAAGTCAGTCAGGTCATTCAGTAAGTCAGTCAGGTCATTCAGTAAGTCAGTCAGGTCATTCAGTAAGTCAGTCAGGTCATTCAGTAAGTCAGTCAGGTCATTCAGTAAGTCAGTCAGGTCATTCAGTAAGTCAGTCAGGTCATTCAGTAAGTCAGTCAGGTCATTCAGTAAGTCAGTCAGGTCATTCAGTAAGTCAGTCAGGTCATTCAGTAAGTCAGTCAGGTCTCAGTAAGTCAGTCAGGTCATTCAGTAAGTCAGTCAGGTCATTCAGTAAGTCAGTCAGGTCATTCAGTAAGTCAGTCAGGTCATTCAGTAAGTCAGTCAGGTCATTCAGTAAGTCAGTCAGGTCATTCAGTAAGTCAGTCAGGTCATTCAGTAAGTCAGTCAGGTCATTCAGTAAGTCAGTCAGGTCATTCAGTAAGTCAGTCAGGTCATTCAGTAAGTCATCAGGCTGCATTCAGTAAGTCAGTCAGGTCATTCAGTAAGTCAGTCAGGTCATTCAGTAAGTCAGTCAGGTCATTCAGTAAGTCAGTCAGGTCATTCAGTAAGTCAGTCAGGTCATTCAGTAAGTCAGTCAGGTCATTCAGTAAGTCAGTCAGGTCATTCAGTAAGTCAGCAGTCATTCAGTGTCATTCAGTCAAGTTCAGTCAGGTCATTCAGTAAGTCAGTCAGGTCATTCAGTAAGTCAGTCAGGTCATTCAGTAAGTCAGTCAGGTAGTCAGTCAAGGTCATTCAGTCATTAAAGTCAGTCAGGTCATTCAGTAAGTCAGTCAGGTCATTCAGTAAGTCAGTCAGGCATTCAGTAAGTCAGTCAGGCATTCAGTAAGTCGTCAGGTCATTCAGTCAGTCAAGTCATTCAGTAAGTCAGTCAGGCTTCAGTAGTCAGTCAAGTCATTCTCAGTCAGTCAGTCAAGTCATTCAGTCAGTCAAGTCATCGTCAGTCAGTCAGTCAAGTCATTCAGTCAGTCAGTCAAGTCATTCAGTCAGTCAGTCACAGTCATTCAGTCAGTCAGTCAAGTCATTCAGTCAGTCAGTCAAGTCATTCAGTGCAGCAAGCATTCAGCAGTCAGTCAAGTCATTCAGTCAGTCAGTCAAGTCATTCAGTCAGTCAGTCAAGTCATTCAGTCAGTCAGTCAAGTCATTCAGTCAGTCAGTCAAGTCATTCAGTCAGTCAGTCAAGTCATTCAGTCAGTCAGTCAAGTCATTCAGTCAGTCAGTCAAGTCATTCAGTCAGTCAGTCAAGTCATTCAGTCAGTCAGTCAAGTCATTCAGTCAGTCAGTCAAGTCAGTCAAGTCAGTCAGTCAGTCACAAACTTATGTTTACATCTTTTTATGTGTACAAAGTAACACTTCATTACGGCCACGGGTTATGTCTTGTCTAATATCTTTTTCTTCGTTAATTCAAGATCAAAACACAATTCACTCTTATTCTTCACAAACAGCTGGCTTGTAGCCAGGACTTCTTGACGCGTATGAAATACGTACGAATGCTGGGATGGTGGGGTCCGTGGTGGCTGGGTAAGGCGGGTGGTGTCTGCTGAACCACAACAGTAGTAGTAACAAGACTGCTTGTAAGAATGGTTATTTGTTTTTCCTTCCCACAAACTGTAAGTAAGTTTATTCAGGTATACACATATACAGTTACGAAGATAATCATACATAGCAGCATATGTGTAGAGAACCTAGGATAACCCAAAAAAGTCAGAGTGACAGTATTTCCATTGACTGACTTGGGCTATCCTAGGTTCTCTACACATATGCTGCTATGTATGATAATGTATGTAACTGTACTCACCTAATTGTGGTTGCAGGGGTCGAGACTCAGCTCCTGGCCCCGTGTATCTGAATAAACTTAGTTTGCAGGAAGGAAAAACAAATTCCCTTTTCCTCAAAGCATGAGGATTCTTAGACAGTAAATAACCATGCGCTCAAAATTTTTCCCCTCCTGCCGAACCGTGTAATATCATCTTTACGTCGTGTAAGATGATAATGTGTCGCAAATCTTAAATCGTGCAATACCGGTAACGTGCAACATAATCTCGTGCTAAATGACGTTCTACTGTATACCAAGAAATGGGACACATTGTACAAAATACAGTGGTACCTCGAGTTACGATATTTTTTCGTTCGAGAATGCTGTTCAAGTGCCATTACCAAACGAATTTATCCCCATAAGGAATAATGTAAAATAGACTAGTCCTTTTACACCCCCAAAAATATACTTACAAAAGCATTTAAAAAAATAAACTTACATAAAAGGGCGATTTTGGGGACCATCGTAACTCGAGGTACCACTGTATATTTTTTTAGAAATAACAGTTAATATATAAGTGGGCTCACAGAAGCAAATGCATTGTTTGGAGTTTTACAGAAACACACAAAAGAGTTGTTTTGAAAAAGGAGTTATAGGTGAAGAATTACAATTTTTATAGATGTGATAAAGCGACAGGTCACAGGGAGGAGTAGGTATATATGTGGAAGACACTTTTTGTTGCATGGAACTGCTGAAATCAACTAATGATACAGTAGAAGTACTGAGTATTATAGCAGAGAACAAGAATCTAGTGTTTATCCTTGTTATATAAACCAACATGAACATCGGAATAGATATGGAAGATAGATAGATGCTTTGAAAACCTGGAGAATCCTACACCAAATATTATCCTCCTTGGAGATTTCAGTCTCCCAAATTTGAAATGGAAGATGGTTACTCAGAGCATTATACTAGAAATAGTCCTTGGAAGCATGTTAGCTCAACAAATGCTAACCAGAGAGCTAATGGGGCTTTGTGGAAAGTTTGCTTTGAACCAAGAGACTGTAGATTTCTCTAGGAATGAAAATCCATTGGATTTGATCTTCACAAAACGAAGAACCAGTCAAAGACATAACAATCACAAAACTAATATACTTTTATCACAACATCATAGAAGTACAGTGGACCCCCGAGTAACGTAAAAACTTCATTCCAGAAGCCTGCTCAAGTGCCATTACCGAACGAATTTACTCCCTTAAGGAATAATGTCACGTAGGTTAGTCTATTTCAGACCCCCAAAAATACACTTCCACAAGCACTTACAATATTATACTTACATAATTGTATGATTTCCGGGGTGTTCGTTACTCGGGGGTCCACTGTACTAACAAAGCATAAATGCAGGGATGGAAAACTACAGAAATAGTATATGAGAAGGGATGTTCAATAAATTTAACTTAAACAATCAGAGAACCGATTGGGCCAAAATAAACCAAGAACTATCAGGGAAGCAGTCATGAATCAGAGTTCAGCAATCCATTAACCCTTTGACTGTCGGAGGCCCCATTCTGAAACTGTCATTCTATGTCGGAAAATTTTGGAAAAAAAAATAAATTATTTTTTCTTATGAAATGATAGAGAATCTTTTCCCGATTGTAATGACACCAAAAGTATGAAATTTGATTGAAAACTTACGGAATTACGCTCTCGCAAAGTTAGCGATGTCAGTGATGTATACGCATCGGCGATTTCGCCGACTTTGAGCCCTATTTTAGGCCAATTCCATTGGGACAGTCGACCAAACTCATAGCTATTTCTTTAGAACTCCATTTGTTCTATCGATTGAGCACAAAAAATCACCAATTTACCGATTTCAACTACCCAAAAAAGTGGTCAGAAAATGGCAATTTCGCCAATTTCATGCAAAATAAAAAAGATGTCAATTTCAAAATAGGGTCCAGAATAAACAATGCAGACATCCCTAGCACTAAAATAAGATGTTATCTGTTCATTAGTCATGTCTTTAGGCCCCTCTTACATTACTCTTGCTTTCTATTTTGATTTTTTATTCATACAAAAATAGAAGATTTATTGTTATGCAGACTATTGCATTATTGTAAAAACTGTATAAATAATATCTGTGCACTTGTGAAAGAATATTAGACTCACCAATTGATGTGTATTGGACGCATGGTGTGATTTGTTTACTTTTGAACATTGGCAAAAATCGAACATTTCCGCTACTTTGAGCTCAATTTCAAGATCGTTTACATCATGAAACTAATCAATATCATCTCTATTCCTGTAATATGTTTCCCATTCTATCAAATGAGACCATGAAAAAGAGAATACAACCATAAATACTATACGAAAATACACTTCAAAGACGGCGTTTTAATTAAAAAAAACGGTCAGTTTTTTTTTTCTCATGTACTGCTTGCTGCAGGATTTTTTTTATACTGCGCACACTGACCACACAGACCCATTCTCTCACATGTGGGCCTACCAGCTTTCTCCTGCTTGATTTGAGGCCGCTAGAATTTAGGCGTATAAATACGTCCAAAACATTGGCTCGTAAGACGTATATATACGTCCGAAACAGTCAAAGGGTTAAATGTAAACAGGATGGAGAATGAAGAATTTTTTCCTTTACCCCTAAAGTCCACACATATCACTTGACTGACATAAATACAAATCTGAAAGAATTAATAAAAATAGAAAACATGCTTATTCATTCAGTACCTAGATTGAATTTGTGGAATTCCATATTTATAAAGAAGTGCAAAACTCCATTAACATGGCCACTTGATATTCTCTGGAAGAAGAATTTATATACAGTGGACCCTCGCTATTCGAACCCTCCAAAACTCGCCCTTTTATGTAAGTTTATTATTGTAAGTGCTTTTATAAGTGTATTTTTGGGGGTCTGAAATGGACTAATCTAATTTACATCATTCCTTATGTGAGTTTTGGAGTTTTCGAATAGCGAAGGTCCACTGTATAATCAAAATCTCGGAGGCTTTAAAGCATGCAGACATAGCTCCTTTGCATACAGGAGGCAGTAGAGCACTAAAGAAAAATTACAGACCAGTACCCCTAACGTCACACATTATAAATATCTTTGAAAGGCTGATGAGATATCAAATTACAAACTTTATGGAACAGCATAACCTTCACAACCCAAACCAACATGGATTCAGAGCAGGAAGATCACTCTTGTCACAGCTACTAAACCACTGTGACAGAATTGTGGAGGTATTGGAAGAAAACCAGAACATAGATGTCGTTTACATGGATTTTGCAGAGGCATTTGACAAATGTGATCATGAAGTGATTGCACATAAATTGAGGGTGTTATTGGAGAAAGTAGGCAAATGGATTTTTAATTTTCTGACAAACAGAACACAGAGTAGTTAATAGAACAAAATCTAGCATTAACAAGGAATCATGCAGTTAGACTGGTATTTTCTCTCCTAACTGGGGTTCCCACTAGTCTACCTGTTTGAACTGCTTTGGCTCCCTGTCAAGGGAAAATTGAATTTAAACTTTAATAATTAACATTTAAAGTTATTAATTTTAATGAACCCAAGTGCATCTTGCTGTTCTGCTTGTACCTACTTTCCTGGAGGCAACCTGGAGTGTGGTCTGGAAATCAGTGCCCCTGTAGCTTGGTCCATGACCAGGCCTTGTGGCATACCTTTTATATTGGGCTTGGAAATGTTTTTGTGAATTGCAAAAACATGTGTGCTGTTGAGGAGAAATTATTTGCAGAGCCTTGAGCTGTGTAACTTTTTAGATCAGAGGGCGGTGAACTTTTTTGGGTATTACCCCAAAACAAATTTGTGTACAGCGAAATTACCCACTAGACTTGAAAGTTCACAGAATCCAGAAAACACAAGGAGCATTCAAATTCAAAATACATAGTTTATTGAATCCATTTGTATGGAGAATACAATCATACAAGCTGGAAAGTATGTATTATATGCAGTAAAGCAACTTTTAAAAATAAAACACAAAATTAACAAAATAATAAAATGAAAAATAAACTGCATGAAAAAATATCTCATTAGGCTACTAAAGAATTTCATTGAAAACATTTTCACTTCAGGTTTTGGAGAAATGATGTTTGATTTTTTATACAATTTGGAAACTGTCTTCGGCGGTGTTCAACCGATTTCTATACAGTAGTACCTTGATATTCGAACTTAATCCATACCAGAAGGCTGTTCAGATAGTGAGTTGTATGAATACTGAATAAATTTTTCCCATAAGAAAATGTAAATTTGATTAATCTGTTCCAGACTCACAAAAATTAACAATTATTAAACATTTTAAGTGAAAATATTGCTTATATGAACTTGTATAATAACATTTTCATGCATAAAATCATACATAAAAACAAATACGTGAAATAAATGAAAATTTAACTGCACTTTATCTACTGAGGAATGCTGATGGCCTAGGAGGAAGATGGAGAGAAGTTATTTTTTGGAAAGGGTGTCACCTTCCATAAAAACATCAGGTAGCTGACCCTCTGATGTTTTTTCTCTTTTCTGTCTCTGTGCAGTAGCACTTGAAGATGATGGATATTCACTAGCATTTGATTTTTTTTTCTATGCTAAAGAAGCTGTCCAATGTTGTCTGTTTTTGACGACTTTTCAAAATTTTTCTAAAGTGGTCAACAACATTGAACAGGTTGATATTCCTTCACAACAGTAATGTTAGGATGCCATTTTTCCCACCATGCTCTGTGTTTGAGCCCAATGGTAACAGTTCCTTAATTTCTGCAGTGGAAATGTTACCCTTACTGCTTCCCTTCTCTGAAGAAGAAGAAATTTCCTGAACCATTATTTCTTGCTGCTCCTTGTGCAGGTCTTGAAGTTCTTCTGTGGTGAGCTCATTCTTGTGATCCTCCACCAACTCCTCTACATACTCATCAACCATTTCCAAACCCATGTACTGGCCTAGAGAAACAATATTCTTCACTACAGGCTCTACCTCAAAGCCTTCAAAATCTCTGACTGATACACAGTCTGGCCACAATTTCGTCCAGGCAGAGTTCATTGTCCTGAAAGAAACTTCCTCCCAGGCTTTGTCTATTATCCTTAAACACTGGAGGATATTAAAATGGTTTATCCAAAATTCTCTAAGGGTAAGCTCTGTTTCAGAGGTCACTTCAAACACCTTTTAAACAGTGCTTTTGTGTAGTTTCTTTAAATTGGAAATTGCCTGCTGGTTCATGGGTTGGATAAGAGGAGTGGTGTTGGGAGGGAGGGGGGTCAAGAACTTCACTTTAATGAAGCTGTATTCATCCACCAAATTTTCCTTCAAGCCTGGAGGATGAGCAGGGGCATTGTCCATTACCAGAAGTTCCCTTAATGGTAACTTTTTTCCACAAGGTACTGCTTCACACTTGAGGGCAAACACTTCTTGTATCCACTCAGTGAAGAACTGCTTTGTTACTCAAGCTTTACTATTAGCCCTCCACATTACACTGAGTTTACTTTTTATCACATTTTTTCTTAAACACCCTTTGATTTTCAGTGTGGTAGACCAGCAAGGGTTTAATTTTGCAGTCCCCACTAGCATTACCACACAACAAGAGTGTTAGCCTGTCTTTCATGGGCTTGTATCCTGGTAATGATTTTTCTTCTTGTGTGATGTTGTTTCTTCTAGACATTCTTTTCCAAAAGAGGCTGGTTTCATCACAATTAACCCTTTGGGGGTCGACAGGCCTTCTCGGAAACACGTTCTCAGGGTCGAATTTTTTTTGGAAAAAATAATAATAATTTTTTCTTATGAAATGATAGAGAATCTTTTTTCCGATCATAACGACACCAAAAATATGAAATTTGAATGAAAACTTACGGAATTATGCTCTCGCGAAGTTATCGGTCTTGAAGATGTTTACGCATCGGCAATTTCGCCCACTTTGAGCCCTATTTTTGGCCAATTCCAATGATCCAGTCCACTAAAATCATAGCTATTTCGCTAGAACTCCATTTCTTCTATCGACTGAGTACAAGAAACCGCCTATTTGCCAATTTGAACTACCCAAAATAGTGGTCAGAAAATGGCAATTTGGCCAATTTCACACAAATTTCAAAATAGGGTTCAGAATAAACAAGGCAGACATTCCTGGCACTAAAATAACATCTTCTCTGTTCATTAGTCACGTCTCCAGGCCCCTCTTACATTACTTTTGCTTTCCATTTTGAATTTTTATTCTCAAAAAAATAGAAGATTTACTGTTATGTATACAACTGCATCATTGTAAAAATGGTATAAATAATATCAGCACACTTGTGCAAGAATATTAGACTCACCAGTTGATGTGTATTGGACACATGGTGTGATTTGTTTACTCTTGAACATCGGCTAAAATCGAACATTTTCGCTACTTTGCGCTCAATTTCAAGGTACTTGTCATTGTCAACCCAATCAAAATCATCTCTATTTCTGTAATATATCTTCCATTCTATCAAATGAGACCAAGAAAACGAGAATACATCAATAAATACCATACGAAAATAGACTGCAAAGTCGCTGTTTTAAACTAAAAAACGGTCAGTTTTTTTTTCTCATTATGCAGTGTGTGCTGCAGGATTTTTTTTTATACTGCGCACACTGACCACACAGGCCCATTCTTTCATATGTAGGCCTACCAGCCGTTTCCCGCTTAACCCTTGGGGGGTCTCTGAAACTCGTTCTCAGGGTCCACAAATTTAAAAAAAAAAAAAAATTATTTTTTCTTATGGAATGATAGAGAATCTTTTTCCGATCATAACGCCACAAAAATTATGAAATTTGATCGAAAACTAACGGAATTATGCTTTCGCGAAGTTAGCGGTAGCCATTACACTTACGCATCGGCGATTTCGCCCACTTTGAGCCCTATTTTCGGCACATTCCAATGTATCAGTCTACTATAATTATAGCTATTTCGCTAGAACTCCATTTCTTCTATCGATTGAGTACAAGAAACCGCCTATTTACCAATTTCAACTACCCAAAATAGTGGTCAGAAAATGGCAATTTGGCCAATTTCACAAAAATTTCAAACGATGCCAATTTCAAAATATGATCCATAATAAACAAGAAAGACATTCCTGGCACTAAAATATCATCTTCTCTGTTCATTAGTTACGTCTCCAGGCCCCTCTTACATTACTTTTGCTTTCCACTTTGAATTTTTATTCTCACAAAAAAATAGAAGATTTATTGTTGTATATACAACTGCATCATTGTAAAAATGGTATAAATAATATCAGAGTACTTGTGCATGAATATTAGACTCGCCAGTTGATGTGTATTGGACGCATGGTGTGATTTGTTTACTCTTGAACATCGTCAAAAATCGAACATTTTCGCTACTTTGAGCTCAATTTCAAGGTAATTGTTATTGTCAAACCAATCAAAATCATCTCTATTTCTGTAACATATCTTCCATTCTATCAAATAAGAACAAGAAAACGAGAATACAACAATAAATACCATACGAAAATAGACTGCAAAGTCGCTGTTTTAAACCAAAAACACGGTCAGTTTTTTTTTTCTCATTATGCACTGTGTGGTGCAGGAATTTTTTTATACTGCGCACACTGACTGCACAGACCCATTCTATCACATCTAGGCCTAACAGCCTGTTTCTGCTTGATTTGAGGGCGCTAGAATTTAGGCGTACTAGTACGTCAATAACCCCAGTGCGTAAGACGTACTAGTACGACCAAAACCCCGAAAGGGTTAATTTGAGGCCGCTAGAATTTACGCGTACTAGTACGGCACTGACCCCTGCTTGTAAAATGTACTAGTACGGCACCGACCCCGAAAGGGTTATAAACTTGTTGAGGAATAAATCTTTCAATATCTACATAGGTTTTAAATTCTTTAACAAACTTTTCAGCTTCATCTCTGTTAGCACTGGCAGCCTCCCCATGCCTTACTACACTGTGAATCCCACTCCTCTTTTTAAACTTATCAAACCAGCCCCTATTTGCCTTAAATTCATTACTTTAAGCACTGTTTCCCTGGGTTGTCTCGCCTAAGATCACTATATAACTGCATTGTTTTTCACAAATTATTGTTTCAGAAACAGTCACCAGCCAATTGTTTTTTAATCCACACTAACAAAAGTTTTTCCATTTCTTCAATTATCTGTGACCTTTTCATAGCAAGAATTTTCACTCCTTTTGCCACATCAGTCCCTTTTATTGCCTCTTTACTTTTCAAAATGGATGATATAGTTGATATCGCCATACCATATTGAGTGGCCAGGTCCGACACACGTGTTCCACTTTCCCACTTTGCAGTGAGTTCTTTTTTCACTTTAATTGTTGTTCTCACTGCTTTTCTTCTAGGCTAGTTTGGATCACTACTCTTTTTTGGGGACATTATTACTTACTTTCAATGAAAATATTTAACCCTTTTAGGATTCGTGCCGTAGTTCTACGGCTTTGAGTTGAGGGTCCGAACCGTAGTTCTATGCCATGAGCTCAGCTCACACGGATAAGCTGTGAGAGGTAAATTTGGGCCTAGATATGAGAGAATGCATCTATGTGGTAAGTGTGCACCACATAAAAGAAATCCTGCAGCACACAGTGCATAATGAGAGAAGAAAACTGAGACCGTAATTTTTTATTAACACAGCGATTTTGCAGTGTTTTTTTGTATGTTTTTTTATAGTTGTATGTACATTGGACCCCTGGTTTTCGTGATTTTTTCGTTCCAGAATGCTGTTCAAGTGCCATTACCAAACAAATTTATTCCCATAAGGGATAATGTAAAGTAGACTAGTCCTTTTAGACCTCCAAAAATACACATATAAAAGCATTTAAAAAAATACACTTGCATAAAAGGGCGAGTTTGGAGCAGGACGAACACCGGGGGTCCACTGTATTTGCGATTTCTTGGTCTCATTTGATAGAATGGAAGATATATTACAGAAATAGAGATGATTTTGATTGGTTTTAGTACTGGAAATGGCTTGAAATTAAGCTTAAGAGTAAACAAATGACCTCATACGTCTAATACGCGCCAGCTGGCGTGTCTGATATACGTTCACAAATGTGATATTATTTATATAATTATTACAATATTGCATAACAGTAAATCTTCCATTTTTTGGTTTGAATTAAAATTTATTATGTGAATAAAAAATAAAAATGGAATTCATTTGTAAAGACTGAAAACATAACTAATGAACAGAGAAAATGTTAGTTTAGTGCCAGGAATGCCTGCATTGTTTATTCTGCACCCTGTTTTGAAATTGGAATATTTTGAACTTTGTGTTAAATTGGCTAAATTACCAATTTCCGATCACTTTATTTTGTAGTTGAAACAGTTGACTGGGCGATTTCTTATGCTCAATTGATAGAATAGAAGTAATACTAGCGAAATAGCTAAGAATTTGGTCAACTGGAATATAATGTAATTGGCTTAAAATGGGAGTCAAAGTCGGCAAAATCGCTTGTGCATAAATATCACTGACACATCAAAATTCACGAGAGGATAATTTCGTTAACTTTCCATCAAATTTCGTACTTTTTGTTTTACTACCTTCAGAAAAAGATTCTCTACCATTTCATAAAAAAAAATAACAGAAATTTTTTTTGAAAATTCTTGGACCCTGGTGCACACTTTGAAATTTGGCCTCTGGACCTTGAAAAGGTTAAACACCACAGAATAACAACGATATACCAAAAAGTTTCATGGAGTTTGTATGAACGATGCTTAATGAAAGAAAGCTGATGAGAGACTGAGCACGTGATGCTTTATAATATAATATAATAATATAATATAATATTTTTATTTGGGCATGATACAAAGAATTACATTTGGTTATTGAGATTACATGAGGTGTACATGCCAAAAGCCCCTAGTATGCAGGTCATTTTGGGCAGACTTAAAATTAACTTAAAACTAAATTGTAAGAATTTTTGTAGATAGTATACAATGAGTAAAGGTGAGTATTTAAGCTATGAAATTTGAACATAGTTTTGTACTTTTGTCTTCATTATAAAATTAATTAAATCAGATTAAACAAATTAAAGCAATAATAATAATAAAATAATAAAAAGTTATGGTTGATAATTTATAAAATAAGTAAAGTTGCATATCTAAGTTTTAAAGTTTGAATATAAGTTGAACATATCAATTTATTGCAGCAATGCAACTAATTGAGTGAGATAACAATTTAAAACAATTGCATTGCAGTTAGTTTACGTGGTCATTATAATGTAAGTGTTGTGGGAATAATTAGCTAAGTAAGTATTATTCATAACAGGTTTTACATTCATTCATTCGTTCATTCATACATTACATTGACTTTAAAGTCAGGTTTTACGTTAAGTGATTATTCTACTTTGATGGGAATGGTTGATATGGAGCAATTAGCTTTGGGTGAGAAGGTGGTTTTATAGCATCGTTTTGAATTGAGGTACAGGTAGGGTTTCTTTGGCAATGACAGGTAATGAATTCCAAATTTTCGTGCCTTTTATGTGCATTGAGTTTTTACATAGTGTTAGGTGGACACGGGGAACATCGAGGAGTGATCTGTGTCTAGTGTTATGGTCATGTGTCCTGTTAAAATTAGTAAGGAGAAGTTTGAGTGGTGGGTTAATATCTGCATAGAGTGTTCTATGTATGTAATAGGCACAGTAAAAAGTATGGATGTCTTGTATGGTGAGTAAGTTTAGGTTTTTGAATATTGGTGGAGTATGTTGCCTGGAGTGAGAATTTGTTATCATTCTAACTGCTGCCTTTTGTTGTGTTATTAGTGGTCTGAGATGAGTTATTGATGTAGAGCCCCATGCACAGATTCCATAGGTGAGGTAGGGGTAAATGAGTGAGTGATATAGGGTAAGGAGAGCTGGTTGTGGAACAGTACCGTATCTTGGATAGTATTCCCACGGTCTTTGAGAATTTCTTGGAGATTTGTTGTATGTGTGTCTGAAATTTGAGGCCACTGTCAAGATGTATTCCTAAGAATTTTCCCTCGTTGGACTTCGTCCAGATGGACCATTTTGTTTGGGTCAAATATCAGGGCAATGTCCAAATACCGAGTCAAATTTTTCTTGAAAAAGTTGGACAAATATCGAGTTGTATGAATTTAGGGATGTACGAATATTGAGGTTCCACTGTAGATTGTTTTTAAGTTAGTGAGATTGGAAAATCCTTGTTCGCAAAGATAAGTACATAGTTTAAATGGCAGCAGTATTTTTATTACTTCCTCGTGCAATTTTGAAAGCCTTTGCAGTTCTTGACATTCAAAAAAAGGACAGATCTGCATTGTTCTGAAATTAAATGTGCTTCACTGTTGGAGTGAAGTTCAAGAAGTGCCTCTGCCAATCCTTCAGGCTCTTCTGGCACATCATCTGTGTCACAGATGAAGGGATTCATACCCCAACTCACAGTATGTGAGCCTTCATTACCCCCGAGATTTTCATTTTTACCCCATTGGGGTAATTTACCACGGTTCCCGACCTCTATTGTAGATTGTTTAAAAAGGTGCCAGGGTGTGTTTATATGTAGTTATAAATCAGTTGATGCTTTCAAGTCTCAGTTAAAAGCACATTTCTTTTCTAGAGTTTATGATCCTGATGATCATACTGTCATTCTTGAATATGAACTTCAGTAGTATTCCTTCTCCATTGTTGTTGCTGCATTTATGGCTTGATATGCAAGAGGCACTCGTGAAATTCTTCAAAGAATAGTTTTTTTTAAGTTTTGGTTATCTTTGGATTTTGCGTAAATATAAAGCGAGTTTTTGAGGAGGAGGAGGTGAGGGTGAAATATTATTCTTTCTTTCAACGCACCGGCCGTATCCCACAGAGGCAGGGTGGCAAAAAAGGAAAAACTAAAATTTCTCCTTTTACATTTAGTAATATATACAGGAGAAGGGGTTACTAGCCCCTTGCTCCCTGCATGAAGTATTATTACAGTACTTAAAAAATTCTATGTTAAATCAAGACAGAATTAAAGAGCTGTGGATTTTATTGTTTGAGCTAGATAGTATTGAACTTGGTGTGAAGGGTACTGTCAGTTTGTGTTAGTGAAGGAAATACTGTGTCTGTGTAATGCCATATTCCAGTTCAGTCAGGCTGTGGTCGATATGTGGGCTAGCAAGGTGCCATCTGCCAACATCAATAGCCTGATTGACCAGGCAAGCACTAGATAAGCCTAGTCCATGGCCAGGCTGCATAAATAGAAAAACTCGAAACTAGTCTCAGGTATATAACAGGTTTACCCCACCTTTGTCTTAGAAAAACAGAAATTTGGAATTATAACTCAAATAACTACACCAGCAGCATATACTATTACAAATACAGTGGACCCCTGCCTAATGAGCACCCCGGAAATCGTACAATTATGTAAGTATAATATTGTAAGTGCTTGTGGAAGTGTATTTTTTGGGGGTCTGAAATAGACTAACCTACGTGACATTATTTCTTAAGGAAGTAAATTCGTTCGGTAATGGCACTTGAGCAGGCTTCTGGAATGAATTTTGCTTGTTAGGCGGGCATCCACTGTAGTACAGTGGTACCTCGAGTTACGATATTTTTTCGTCCGAGAATGCTGTTCAAGTGCCATTACCAAACGAATTTATCCCCATAAGGAATAATGTAAAATAGACTAGTCCTTTTACACCCCCAAAAATATACTACCTACAAAAGCATTTAAAAAAATAAACTTACATAAAAGGGCGATTTTGGGGACCATCGTAACTCGAGGTACCACTGTATTTAGTACTACAGGTATCAGAAAAGGGACACTGTATACAAAACCCAAGAGGATCATCAAATAGAACAAAAGCAACATGTGAAAGACCTGGAACACAATAAGGCATATATCATGACAACTAAGAAGATGATGGGATGGATAATAAGAATTTTCAAAATAAGGGAGATAGTGCCAGTGGTGACACTTTTCAAATCGCTTGTGTTCTCATTTGGAATATTGTTCAGTGTTGATGACCTCATTCGGGGCAGGAGAGATATCACAGCTAAAACGGATTCAAAGATCATTTACAGCCTGCATAGAGCCAATAAAGCATTTAAATTAATGGGAATGCGTCGGAGTTCTAAATATGTACTCACTGGAGCAAAGGATATGATAATATATACAGTGGACCCCGAATATTGGCTACCCTGAGTATCAGCCAACTTATGTTTCGGCCCAATTTTGGCCTGACTATCGGCCGCTTCCTCGTGTTTTGGCCGGCGTACCAGACCTGTCCGCACCTCCCCGCGCAGGCGTCATGAGCCACTCTAGCTTTGTTTACCATTGAGTGAACATTACCCGGCACGCTCATCCAAACATTTCACAATAAATTCATTGTGTTTAGTGCTTGTTTATTGATTGTGACTGTGAAATAAGCCATCATAGGCCCAAAGAAAGTGACAGGCATGATAGAATTGAAGAAAGAAATTGTAGCAAAGTACCAAAGTGAAGGAGGAAGAGAAAGGGGAGAATGTGCCTTCTTCAGTGATTCTACGATACTAAAGTAGCATGAGTCGATAAAGGCTATAGCACCAGCCAGCGATAAAGTATAGAATTAACAGTGTAGCAAGTAAGTTAAGCGATTAATCGATAGGGAAAGTACAGCACGAAACTGACTCCTCCAATGTTGTTGGAGTTATATAGCGACTGACAACACCGCCGTGTCTGGCGGCCATGACCACCACTATGTAAGGCTTATCTTTCAGTGGTCCTTATACACCCAACAACAAACAACACAGCAACACTGTCGGTTAGGGAGAGAGACATATGACATATTTTATTCATTCTAGAGTACAGTGGACTCCCGGTGTTCTGATTTTTTTGTTCCAGAATGCTGTTCAAGTGCCATTACCAAACAAATTTATTCCCATAAGGAATAATGTAAAGTAGACTACAGTGGACCCCTGCCTAACGAGCAAAATTCATTCCAGAAGCCTGCTCAAGTGCCATTACCGAACGAATTTACTTCCTTAAGAAATAATGTCACGTAGGTTAGTCTATTTCAGACCCCCAAAAATACACTTCCACAAGCACTTACAATATTATACTTACATAATTGTACGATTTCTGGGGTGCTCGTTAGGCAGGGGTCCACTGTAGTCCTTTTAGACCCCCAAAAATACACTTATAAAAGCATTTAAAAAAATACACTTACATAAAAGGGTGAGTTTGGAGCAGGACGAACACCGGGGGTCCACTGTATATATCATGTTTCTATGTTATTAATATTGTTTATTATGTCATATTAGATGAATTGTGATAGATAAATAAGCCGTATAGTTGATATTAGTGTCATATTGAAGGACTAACTTGTCCTGCCTCCAAACAAACTCTCTTACCTCTCATATGCCAACAAGAGTCTTCAATAAAGGTAAAACTGATTTAAATGTTCATTTATCCATTAAAATTAGTGCTTTATATTTTTTCTCATTGTTTTCTGTATGTAAAACTACATTTTTTGTGAATATTTTTGGGTGGAATGGATTAATTGTACGTATTTACATTATTTCTTATGGGAAATATTAGTTCGACTTTTGGCCAGTTCGAGTTGAGGCCTAGCTCCTGGAATGGATTATGGCCGATACTCGGGGGTCCACTGTACAATAGAACCCCTGTATCCCCGGAAAATACGTTCCAAGAACCTGCTGTAGATACTGAAACTGCGGATAATAGTGAACCCTATACAGTGGACCCTCGAGTTAAGAGCATAATTCATTCCAGAAGGCTGCTCATGTGCCATTACCGAACGAATTTTCTCCCTTAACCCTTTCGGGGTTTTGGTCGTACTAGTACGTTTTACGCCCTGGAGTTATTGACATACTAGTACGCCTAAATTCTAGCGCCCTCAAATCAAGCAGAAACAGGCTGTTAGGCCTAGATGTGATAGAATGGGTCTGTGCAGTCAGTGTGCGCAGTATAAAAAAATTCCTGCACCACACAGTGCAGAATGAGGGAAAAAAAACTGACCTTGTTTTTGGTTTAAAACAGCGACTTTGCAGTCTATTTTCGTATGGTATTTATGCTTGTATTCTCGTTTTCTTAGTCTCATTTTATATAATAGATGATATATTACAGAAATAGAGATAATTTTGACTGGTTTCACGATGACAAGTACCTTGAAACTGAGCGCAAAGTAGCGAAAATGTTCGATTTTGGCCGATGTTCAAGAGTAAACAAATCACACCATGCGTCCAATACACATCAACTGGAGAGTCTAATATTCTTGCACAAATGCGTTGATATTATTTATACCAGTTTTACAATGATGCAGTTGTATACATGAATAAATAGAATTATCAAAGCTTATTGCTTGGGTAGCATTGAAAATTATTTTTTTGTGAGAATTTTTTTGTGAGAATAAAAATTCAAAATGGAAAGCAAAAGTAATGTAAGAGGGGCCTGGAGACGTGACTAATGAACAGAGAAGATGTTATTTTAGTGCCAGGAATGTCTGCCTTGTTTATTATGGACCCTATTTTAAAATTGGCATCGTTTGAAATTTGTGTGAAATTGGCCAAATTGCCATTTTCTGACCACTATTTTGGGTAGTTGAAATTGGTAAATAGGCGGTTTCTTGTACTCAATCGATAGAAGAAATGGAGTTCTAGCGAAATAGCTATAATTTTAGTAGACTGAAACATTGAAATTTGCCGAAAATAGGGCTCAAAGTGGGCAAAATCGCCGATGCGTAAATGTCATGGATACCACTAACTTCACGAAAGCATAATTCCGTTAGTTTTCAATCAAATTTCATAATTTTTGTGGCGTTATGATTGGAAAAATATTCTCTATCATTTCATAAGAATAAATAATATACGTATATTTTTTTTTTTTTTTTTTTTTGAAATTCATGGACCCTGAGAACAAGTTTCAGAGAGACCCCTTGGACCCCAAAGGGTTAAGGAATAAGGGCAAGTGGGTTAGTCCATTTCAGACCCCCAAAAATACACTTACAAAAGCACTTACAAAAATACACTTACATAATTGTACAATTTCCGAGGTGCTCTTAACTCGAGGGACCACTGTATATGTCCTGTACGTGTGTTAACCCTTTCAGGGTTATTGATGTACTAGTACGGCTTACGCCCTGGGGTTATTGACGTACTAGTACGCCTAAATTCTAGCGCCCTCAAATCAAGCAGAAACAGGCTGTTAGGCCTAGATGTGATAGAATGGGTCTGTGCGGTCAGTGTGCGCAGTATAAAAAAATTCCTGCACCACACAGTGCATAATGAGGAAAAAAAAATGACCGTATTTTTGGTTTAAAACAGCGAATTTGCAGTCTATTTTCATATGGTATTTATTGATGTATTTTCGTTTTCTTGGTCTCATTTGATAGAATGGAAGATATATTACAAAAATAGAGATGATTTTGATTAGTTTGACAATGACAAGTACCTTGAAATTGAGCTCAAATTAGCGAAAATGTTCGATTTTTGACGATGTGCAAGAGTAAACAAATCACACCATGCGTCCAATACACATCAACTGGCGAGTCTAATATTCATGCACAAGTGCTCTGATATTGTTTATACCATTTTTACAATGATGCAGTTGTATACATAACAGTAAATCTATTTTTTTTGTGAGAATAAAAATTCAAATTGATAAGCAAAAGTAATGTAAGAGGGGCCTGGAAACGTGACTAATGAACAGAGATGTTATTTTAGTGCCAGGAATGTCTGCCTTGTTTATTCTGGACCCTGTTTTGAAATTGGCATCGTTTAAAATTTGTGTGAAATTGGCCAAATTGCCATTTTCTGACCACTATTTTGGGTAGTTGTAATTGGTAAATAGGCGGTTTCCTGTACTCAATCGATAGAAGAAATGGAGTTCTAGCGAAATAGCTATAATTTTAGTAGACTGAAAAACTGAAACATTGGAATTTGCCGAAAATAGGGCTCAAAGTGGGCAAACTTGCCGATGCGTAAATGTCATGGATACCGCTAACTTCGCGAAGGCATAATTCCGTTAGTTTTCGATCAAATTTCATAATTTTTGTGGCGTTATGATCGGAAAAAGATTCTCTATCATTTCATAAGAAAAAAATATTTTTTTTTTTAAATTCTTGTACCCTGAGAACGAGTTTTGGAGACCCCCCCTTGGACTCTGAAAGGGTTAAAAAGTTTAATTCATAAATTATGCAGAATAAGTGGAGAATTATCACTTTTTTCACTGATAGGAAGCACTTCACGGCTTCTCTTAGACTTTGAAGAACTTCCACGTTACTACTTTTGCACTTTGAGGCCATTATTAAGCAAAATTAAGGGTTATTTTAGAGCCATGGTAAACAGTGGATAACTGAAACCGCGGATACCATACCCGCGGATATGGGGGCCCTACTATACCTAGAAAGTACTTGAGAGCCTAATCCTAAATCTGCACACTGCCATAACAACATACTGGAGTGAGAGATATGGGAGGAAGTGCAAAATAAACCCTATGAAAAGCAGGGACACTGTGGGCATGAAAAAGAGAACATGGTATCAACATCTGTGGCCCCAGACTATTTAACATCTTACCAGAAGATATGAGAAACCCTGCTGGGACAAGTGTAGAAGTCATCAAGTGAAAGCTGGACAAGTATCTAACCCAGGTCCAAAATCAACCAGGTAGTGGATATGCGGGCCGGTGAGGCAACAGCAGCAACAGCCTGGTTGACCAGGCAAGCACCAGACGAGTCTCCCAAGGCTTGGTTCTGGGAGTAAAAGAACCTTCAGCACTCATCAAAAGTTTATCAAAGATAAGTATTGCTGAAGTGTACTCATTAGCTTGTTGGTTAAAAAAATTATTATTTTTATTATTATTATTATTATTATTATTATTATTATGTATTATTATTATTGTACATATTGCATATATTCTACATAATGTACATATTGCGTATATTCTACATCAGTATTTTTATGTAACTAAGACTTGCTCCGAAAACTCGATAGCTTATCAGATAAGCTATCTTTTAGCTGTTGGACCGAAGGTGGCATCACTTTGTATGGAAATATCACCTTTGTGTATGCCTTGGGAAGGATGCCATTGGTCTGGTAACACCAGTGATGTGTCCTCTTGCTCAGTCTTATTGACACAGGTGAGCAGAGCAGAGGTGTTTTCTACAGGTGTATAACCAAATTTACCTTTTGGACTTTTTATCACTGTGTAGGAGCTTGATCTTATAAACAGATTCATTTAAGAGAAAATTATTTATGTTACATTAATATCACTTATTGTTTGATAATAACAATAATATATTGTATAAAAAAAACAGAACTTCAAATATTTGAAAAAACTGTATGTTTACCTGGAGAGGGTTTTGGGGGTCAACGCCCCTGCGGCTCGGTCTGAGACCAGTCTTTGTGGTGGATCAGGGTCTAATCAATAAGGCTGTTACTGCTGACTGCACATAAATTGACGTACGAATCACAGCCTGGCTGATCAGGTACTGACTTTAGGTGTCTGTCCAGCATCTTCTTGAAGACACAGGGGTGTATTGATAATTTCCCTTGTGTATGCTGGGAAGCAGTTGAACAGTCTTGAGCCCCAGAAGGATGATTTTTTTAATGACTTTTGAGTATATTGCATAGTAAATCTCTGAGCTAGACTCTTGCATTATTTTGGAGATAAGATATTAGATGGAATGTTAGAAATAGGGATGGATAACTAAAGTTCAAATATGAGTCGAAAAATTATTGTGAGAAAAGAACTTAACAGATTGCATGATTTTGAAAAAAAATTGAAAGACAGTCCTAACAGTGATAAGGAACATCATACTCGAGGTAGAGCATCATCTCCATCACCTCTAGCTAGGCCTGCTTCCACTGCAAGGACATCTTCAAGGTCTGCTAGTAATGCACCCCTGCAAGAGAGGCCTTCCACCTCTTGCCTTGTTTTGCTACATAGTTCAGATACTTCACCAACTAAATCATTTGTTACTATTAGATCAAAAGAATCTCCAAATTCCTCGTCATTAGTGAGAGATTCAGCTTCTACTTCTCCAAAAGCCTTATCTTTACATGCATCACATTCATCACCTGAGTCAGGTGTCAAGTCTTCCCTGGCATCAACAACTGCAGTGAAATCTAGATCCAAATCTCCATCTCCTCTTGCTAAGGATTTTCTGTCTCTGAAAGGAACCTTGACTTCTTCAATTATCAGTGGACAAACTCAAGGTAATTCCTCGAAGACTTCTTCACCTGGTGCAAGAATTTTTCCTTCCACGATAAACTCCTCACTTAAAAAGAATCTTTCTACTTCTACTAGAAATCTTTCCACATCTCCAAAACCTCTATCTTCTATGAAGATAATCTCCTCATCTGTCAAGACTCTTCATGTTGCTTCTGAAACAGGATCTGCTTCATATTCACAACAGACTGAGGCAAGTAGAGTGCTATGACATGAATATAAATCAATACTAGTATAACACAAGTCATAAGTACAAAATGCAAATACACTATATTTAATTTAGAAGAAATAATTAAAGATTGTAAGTGCTGTGCTAGATATCTTATATACTAGAATGTATATGTATAGTTGGCAGTTATCCCATGTTTGCTCTTTTGTTTTAAATTAATGGAAGGACCCAATATTGCCCTTGTAAGTATATACCAAAACCAAAGTAGGCAGCTGTTTAAATCATTAAACATGACCTTTATTAGTTAGGCTGAAACATCAATATTTAATGACTCGTTGAGATCCTGCACTAAATACGGTACTGTATATACTGTACCAGTCTTTCCTCTTTGTTACATAGCTCTGTACATCTTCACTATTTAACACCTAACACTGAAATAAGCAGTGATTAAAATAATTTTTGTATTCTGGATGACCTTTATTAATTGGGTTGGGGACCAACATATAAAACCTTATCAGGTTCAGATAAGGAGTCCATGTAAAGTTTGCTTCGGTCTCTACATGAATCAAGGACAATAAGAGATTCAGAAATTGTTCATGAATTAAATAAATTGATAGATTGCATATATTTAGATTTCTAAAAGGCTATTCCTACTGGCCCATGCTAGGCAGATTTAACTCTCGCCCAACTGCATCCACTCACATACCTGCTGAACCTATTTTTGAAAACTACCCAAAGTACTTGCTTCACTGATGCTAACTGGGAGTTTTTTAAATTCCTCTATAACTCTGTTGCTAAACCAGTGCTTCATATATATCCTCTTTCAACAAACCGGCCATATCCCACCGAGGCAGGGTGGCCCAAAAATAAAAATACAATTTTCTCTTTTTAACTTTAGTAATGTATACAGGAGAAGGGGTTATTAGCCCCTTGCTCCCGGCATGTTAGTTGCCTCTTACAACACGCATGGCTTATGGAGAAGAATTCTGTTCCACTTTCCCATGGAGATAAGAGGAAGTAAACAAGAACAAGAACTATATACCTTTGAAGAGTTTTGAAAGTTTCATTACTCTATGAGCCCGGCCACGGGCCAGGCTTGTCTGGTTCTTGCCTGTTCAACCAGGCTGTTGCTGCTGGAGGCCTGCTGCCCCACATATCCATCACAGCTTGGTTGATCTGGCACCTGGTGAAGATACTTATCCAGTTTCCTCATGAAGGCTTCTACACTTGTTCCAGCCGTATTTCTGATATCTTCTGGTAAGATGTTGAATAGTCTGGGACCCCGGATATTGATAGTGTTCCCTTATTGTCCCCACCGCACCCCTGCTCCTCACTGGGTTTATTTTGCACTTCCTCTGTATCTGTCTCCATTACATTATTATGGCAGTGTGCAGATTTGGGACCAGGCCCTTGAGTACTTTCCAGATACGTACAGTGGAACCTCGGTTTTCGTACGCCCCAGTTTTCATAGGATTCAGTTTTTGAAGACTTTTTCCGTCAAAATTTTGTCCCAGTTTTCGTACATCACCTCGGTTTTCGTAGAGTTGACAATGAGGCTGACCCTGATGACCCTATGCCTGTTGTGGAATCTATTGTGTCTTTGGGGAAGTCCATGGGGTTGGATGTGAGTGGCCAGGATGTGGAAGAGTTGGTGGACGACCACAGGGAAGAGCTAACTGCTGAAGAGCTGTAACATCTTCAACTCGAACAGCAACAGATCGCAGCTGAGGAAATTGCTCCAGAGGAGGAGGAAGAGAGAGGCTTTCTTCAGTGATTAAGGACATATGTGTAAAGTGGAGTGAGTTGCAAAGTTTTATGGAGAAATATCACCCTAACAAAGCTGTTGCAAGCTGTGTCTGCAACATGTTCAAAGACAATGGAGTGTCCCATTTTAGGCAAATCTTAAAGAGACGCCAGAAACAGACCTCTCAGGACAGATTTTTTGTGCGACAGGGGTACAGTGACTCTCAAGCTGGTCCTATACCCATTAAAAGACAAAGAAGGGAAGTAACCCCGGATAGGGCCTTGATACCTGAAGTCCTTATGGAAGGGGATTCCCCTTCCAAACAATAACCTCTCCTCCCTCTCCCATCCTCACCATCTTCCATACACCAACAAGAGCCTTCAATAAAGGTAAAAGTGATGTTAAATGTTCATTTATCCATTTTATTAGTCATTTATATTTATTTCTTATTGTTTTCTCTATGTAAAACTATGTAAAATGTATTTTTTTTTAATATTTTTGAGTGTCTGGAACGGATTAATTGGATTTACATTATTTCTTATGGGAAATATTGCTTCAGTTTTCGTACAATTCGGTTTTCGTCAGACTTTCAGGAACTAATTAATCACGAAAACCGAGGTTCCACTGTATATGTTATGTATCTCTCCTCCCCTCCAGTGAGTGCATACATGTTCAAGACTTTAAGGCATTCATTTAAGGCATCATTTATTTTTTTGCCCTGATCTGTATATTTATTGATTTCTTGGATCTTGTTTATACCCTCTTGTGTGAAAAGAGAGAGGAAATAAGTGTTGAAAATGGTACACATTTCTGTCAGTAACATAAAATAAAAATAAAATATTTATTTCTTTGCAAAGGTTACAATGTGTGTTTACATATCATAATATGATTGGAGCAAAGAAAGCCACTATCATTCCGAGGCATTTCGGGCAGACTTAACCTAATACTTATTGACTACTTAAGTCTAAACAGGAGAAAAGTAGTAGATTACAAATAGTCAATATTTCCCCCTATTATTAGTATGAGGTAGTACAATTTCTGATACAATCATAAATTTTTAAGTTTGTAATTAAGTTCTTTTACAGTGGTAGAATACAAATATTGTATATTTCAATCTATTATTAATGTATGAGGTAGTACAATTTATGATACAATCAATTTATGATAAAATCAATAATACATTTTTTAGTTTGTAATTAAGTTCATTTACCCTATTTTAAATATGAGGTAGTACAATTAATGATACAAACATACATCAGTAAGTTTGCAATAATGGGTTAATAGTTAAGGGATAATAAAGTATTTGGGGGAGTTACTTGGAATTTGGTTGGGGTTTAGTGTGATGTGGGTATGTTTGTTAATGAGAGATGAGATGATTTTTAAGCATGGTCCTAATCTGATTTGAGGGCAGAGGACCTCTTGCTGTTTCAGGCAAAGAGTTCCAGATCTTAGGGCCCTTTATGTGCATTGCATTTTTGCAAAGTGTGAGATGGACACGAGGGATGTCAAAAATTTTTTTGTGCCTTGTGTTATACTTGTGTGTTATGTTGAAGTTGTCTAAGAGGAGTTTGAGCGGAGGGTTGATATTGGAGTTTAATGTTCTGTATAGTATGTAGTAGGCACAATAATAGGTGTGTATATTATGTAAATTAAGTAAGTTCATGTTTTTGAAGAGAGGTGGGGATGTGTTGTCTGACGCTGGAGTTTGTGATCATCCACACTGCCGCTTTTTGTTGGGTTATTAAAGGTTTGATGTGATTGGCCGTGGTAGAGTCCCAAGCACAAATACCATAGGTGAGGTAAGGGTATATTAGAGAGTGATATAAGGTAAGGAGGTCCCTTTGGGGTACATAGTATCATATCTTGGCGAGGATACCTACTGTTTTGGAAACTTTCTTAGTTATATGCTGGATGTGGGTCTGAAATTTAAGATTACAGTCAAGGTGGAGACCTAGAAATTTTCCCTCAGTGTGTCTTGTAATGGGTGAACCATTTATCGATATGTTTAGTTGGATATTTGATGGTCTGTTTCCAAAAATCATGAAGTAGGTTTTGTCTATATTGAGAGTAAGTTTGTTGGTCGTCATCCAGTTTGATATTTTATGTAGCTCACTGTTTATAGTGTTACTAAGTATAGCTGGGTTTGTGTGGGAGAAGACATAAGTGATGTCATCTGCAAATAGAACTGGTTTAAGGAGTTGTGATGCATTTGTGAGGTCATTGATGTAAATAAGAAAGAGTAGAGGACCTAGGACACTTCCCTGTGGCATTCCAACAACTACAGGCTGAGTATTGGAGGTCACGCCATTTGTGTATACATACTGGTGCCTACCACTAAGATAAGATTTTTGGTAGTTGAGCGAGTGTCCTCTGACCCCGTAATGTTCTAGTTTTAGGTGCAAGATATTGTGGTCGACTGTATCAAATGCTTTCCGTAGTTCTGTGAAGAGTCCCAAAGGATATTAATTTTTGTTAATTGCTGTATACAGTATAGTAATTCGAGCATCTGAATAATTGCATCATTCATGCTTTTTTTTGGGCCTAAACCCAAACTGGCAGGAGTTCAGTATGTTGTGGGATACAAGGTAGGAGTAGATTTGCTTATGTATTACAGTGGACCCTCGCCATTCGAATTTAATCCGTTCCAGGAGCTTGTTCTTAACGTGAAATGTTCGAAAGGCGATTTAATTTTTCCCATAAGAAATAATGGAAATACAATTAATCCGTTCCTGCTGTCAGGAGGCATGACAAAATAGTACTTCACTGTGAAGCTATTATGAACTCGACAGCTTATTTATCTATCACAATTCATCTAATATGACATAATAAACAATATAAATAACATAAAAACCTGATATACACTCTAGAATGAATAAAATATGTATGTCATTACGAATGTGGTGGCTGGGAAGGATGGTGGTGGAGAGCATTCTTGCTACAACTGTGAAAACATCTTCCCATTCTTTCCTCCTTCAGACGTGTTAGTATAAGAGAAAATGGAGTTTGTAATGCTATCTGCATTAGATCACTTCCAGTCAGCTTCAAGTAGTGAACAGAAATCGTACGTGTCAGGCTGGTAACAGCAACAACAACAACAACTGGTTTGTTTACAAAACTCCCTCCCGAACCTTCATTTAATCTTGTTTACTCACCACTGCCTCTACCACCACTGCCTCTCACCACTGCCTCTCACCACTGCCTCTCACCACTGCCTCTCACCACTGCCTCTCACCACTGCCTCTCACCACTGCCTCTCACCACTGCCTCTCACCACTGCCTCTACCACCACTGCCTCTACCACTGCCTCTCACCACTGCCTCTCACCACTGCCTCTACCACCACTGCCTCTCACCACTGCCTCAACCACCAATGTCTCAACCATCACTGCCTCTACCACCACTGCCTCTACCACCACTGCCTCTCACCACTGCCTCTACCACCACTGCCTCTCACCACTGCCTCAACCACCACTGCCTCAACCACCACTGCCTCTCACCACTGCCTCTACCACCACTGCCTCTACCACCACTGCCTCTCACCACTGCCTCTACCACTGCCTCAACCACCACTGCCTCTACCACTGCCTCAACCACCACTGCCTCAACCACCACTGCCTCAACCACCACTGCCTCTCACCACTGCCTCACACTTAATGAACAAACTCCAAACAATTATAATTAAGTGTGAAATATCTGGATGAGCGTGCAGGGTATTGTTCTCTCGAGTGTAAACAACGAGGGACTGGCTCTCCAAGCGCCTGGGCGGACAGGTGATGGACACACTTGTTCGAATCGTGATATTTTGTTCGCATGACGATATAGATTTTCTTGTTCTAATGACGATTTGTTCGACTGCCGAGCCGTTCGAATAGCGGGGGTCCACTGTATTTTTGAGAGCAAAGGCAAGTTAAATATTGGTCTGTAGTTATTTAGTCCTGTAGTATCGCCTCCTTTGTGGATCGGGGTGACCCTTGGCGTCTTGAGTATGGATGGGAATTTAGAAGATTCAACAGATTTGTTAAATAGTGTTGCAATAATGGGGGACATCACATGAACTGCTTTTTTATACATGATTGTTGGCAAATCATTTAGGTCTCCTGCCTTTTTTTTAATGATTTAATTATTAGTGAGACCAGTAGGATTTGTTGGTGCTATATACAGTGAGCCCCGGTTCTTGTTATTAATCCATTCCAGAGGGCTTAATGAACACCGAATATAACGAACTTCGAATCTATTTTCCTCATAAGAAATAATGGAAATAAAATTAATCCGTTCCAGACACCCAAAAGTATTAAAATAAAATATTTTTTTTTTACAACATATAGACATTAAATTACACACAAAACAATGAGAAATAAAGAAATAATAGTACAATAACATGTCACTTACATTTATTGAAGAGTTGTTGATGTGTGGAAGACGGGAGGAGGGGAGAGGATGGAGTAGTATGCTAGTGTTTGGAAGGGGAATCCCCTTCCATTAACACTGCAGGTGGCAAGTTCTTTTCTGGGGTTACTGGCCTTTTTCTTTTAATGCCACTAGGACCAGGTTGAGAGTCACTGGAACTTTCTCTCACAAAAAATCTGTCCAGGGAGCTCTGTGTCTGGCGTTTCTTTAAAACATCCCTGAAATGGGACACCACATTGTCATTGTACATGTGGCCAACACGGCCTGCAACAGCTTGGTTAGGGTGATAATCATCCATAAAGACTTGCACATCAGCCCATTTGGCACAGATCTCCCTATTCCTTGAAGAAGGCACCTTCCTCCATCTCTGTTCCTCTGAACGATTTTCCTGAACTGTGGTCTGTTGTTGCTGTTGCTGTTGAAGTTCTTGCAAATCTTCAGTGGTTATCTCTTCATTGTCCTCCTCCACCAACTCTTCCACATCCTCGGTACAAACATCCAACCCCATGGACTTGCCCAGTTCCACAATTTCTTGCACAACAGGCTCAGGCTCAGGGTTCTGAGGCTCAACCCCTAAACCTTCAAAATCCCTCTCTAGGACACAGTCTGGCCACAATTTTCTCCAGGCAGAGTTCAAAGTCCTGGTAGTCACTCCCTCTCAAGCCTTACCTATAAGGTTTACACAATGCAGGATATGGAAATGATCTTTCCAAAAGTCTTTTAGGGTCATATTCATGTCTACGGTCACATCAAAGCACTTTTGAAACATTGCTTTGGTGTAGATTTTTTTAAAGTTGCAAATGACCTGCTGGTCCATGGGCTGGAGGAGAGGAGTTGTATTAGGGGGCAAGAACTTCACTTTGATGAACTTAAAGTCCTGCACAATTTGCTCTGCCAAGTCTGGAGGATGACAAGGAGCATTGTCCATTATCAGGAGGTACTTAAGTGGCAAATTATTTTCCTTGAAATATTTCTTCACACTGGGGCCAAACACTTCATAAAACCAGTCAAAGAAAATTTCCCTAGTGACCCATGCCTTATTGTTAGACTTCCACATCACACACAAATTAGACTTGGCGACACTGCATCTCTTAAACTCTCGGGGATTTTCAGAATGATACACCACGAAAGGCTTCACTTTAAAATCCCCGCTAGCATTAGCACACAACATCAGAGTTAGCCTGTCTTTCATAGGCTTGTGTCCTGGGAGTGCCTTTTCCTCCTGTGTAATGAAGGTCCTGTTTGGCATTTTCTTCCAAAACAGGCCTGTTTCGTCACAATTGAACACTTGTTGGGGTTGAAATTGTTCAGCCTCTATGTACCCCTTGAATTCATTCACGTAATTTTCAGCCGCACTTTTGTCAGAACTGGCTGCTTCACCATGCCTCACAATACTATGTATGCCACTATGCTTCTTAAATCTGTCAAACCAGTATTTGCTGGCTTTAAATTCATTCACTTCAGCACTCGTTGCAGCATTTTCTTAACGAGATCATCATGCAACTGCCTTGCTTTTTCAGATATTATCACCTGCGAAACACTTTTTCCTGCTATTTGTTTCTCGTTGATCCACACCAACAACAAAGTTTCCACTTCTTCGAGCACTTGAGATCTCTGTTTTGTGACCATACTTGCACCTTTCGCAACAACAGCGTCCTTGATTTCCTTTCTCTTGACCACAATGGAAGAGATGGTTGAATGGGCTTTGCCATAGAACTTGGCCAGCTCAGCCAAACGAACTCCACTTTCATATTTTGCAATGATCTCCTTCAATTCTACCATATTTCTGACATTCTTTACCACAGGCTTGGCACTAGGAGCTTTCTTGGGGCCCATAGTGGCTTATTTAGCAGTTGCACGCAGTATAAACAGTGGAATGATGACAATATATCTGGTATGAATGCGTGGGTGGTGGTCGCTCGCTGGTAAACAATAGCACACTGACGCTGAATGGAGTGTCCGGGCCCGCTCAGGCCACGCGTACGCGTCCGGGACGAATCACTAACTCCGAGCGGATTCGTTAACACCGAGGCAAAATTTTCGGGGAAAAACTTAACGGACACCGATTTTAACGAACTCCGGGGATTGACTGTATTTCAGGGTTTTTGACGTACATACTAGTACGTCTTACACACCAGGGTGTTTGACGTACTAGTACGCATAAATTCTAGTGCCCTCAAATCAAGCAGAAAAAGGCTGGTAGGCCTAGATGTGAGAGAATGGGTCTGTGCGGTCAGTGTGCGCAGTATAAAAAAAATCCTTTACCACACAGTGCATAATGAGGAAAAAAAAAACTGACAATGTTTTTGATTTAAAACAGCGACTTTGCAGTCTATTTTCGTATGGTATTTATGATTGTATTCTCAATTTTTTGGTCTCATTTGATAGAATGGAATAAAGTGGACCCCCGGTGTTCGTGAGCATCGGAGTTTGTGAAAATCGGAGTTCGTGAAGTTTTTTTCGCGAAAAATTTGGTTTGGTGTTCACAAATCCGCTCAGAGTTCATGATTCGTCCCGGACGCATACGCTTGGCCTGAACGGGCCCGGGCACTCCATTCAGCGTCAGTGTGCTATTGTTTACCAGTGAGTGACCGCCACTCACGCATTCATACCAGATATATTGTCATTATTCCAGTGTTTTTAGTGCTTGCAACTGCTAAATAAGCCACCATGAGCCCCAAGAAAGCTCCTAGTGCCAGCCCTGTGGTGAAGAATGTCAGAAATACGGTAGAATTGAAGGAGATCATTGCAAAATATGAAAGTGGAGTTTGTGTGGCTGAGCTGGCCAGGCTCTATGACAAAGCCCATTCAACCATCACTTCCATTGTGGCCAAGAGAAAGGAACTCAAGGACGCTGTTGTTGCGAAAGGTGCAAGTATGGTCACAAAACAGAGATCTCAAGTGCTGGAAGAAGTGGAGAGGTTATTGTTGGTGTGGATCAACTAGAAACAATTAGCAGGAGATAGTGTTACGCAGGCGATAATATCTGAAAAAGCAAGGCAGTTGCATGATGATCTCGTCAAGAAAATGCCTGCAACGAGTGCTGAAGTGAATGAATTTAAAGCCAGCAAAGGCTGGTTTGACAGATTTAACCCTTTCAGGGTCGGTGCCGTACTAGTACACGTAAATTCTAGCGGCCTCAAATTAAGCGGGAAACGGCTGGTAGGCATACATATAAAAGAATGGATCTGTGTGGTCAGTGTGCGCAGTATAAAAAAAATCCTGCAGCACACACTGCATAATGAGAAAAAATAACTCCGTTTTTTTTTTGGTTTAAAACATCGACTTTGCAGTCTATTTTCGTATGGTATTTATTGATGTATTCTCGTTTTCTTGGTCTCATTTGATAGAATGGAAGATATATTACAGAAATAGAGATAATTTTGATTGGGTTGACAATGACAAGTACCTTGAAATTGAGCTCAAAGTAGCGAAAATGTTCGATTTTAGCCGATGTTTAAGAGTAAACAAATCACACCATGTATCCAATACACATCAACTGGCAAGTCTAATATTCATGCACAAGTGTGCTGATATTATTTATACCATTTTTACAATGATGCATTTGTATACATAACAGTAAATCTTCTATTTTTTGTGAGAATAAAAATTCAAAATGGAAAACAAAAGTAATGTAAGAGGGGCCTGGAGACGTGACTAATGAACAGAGAAGATGTTATTGTAGTGCCAGGAATGTCTGACTTGTTTATTCTGGACCCTATTTTGAAATTGGCATCGTTTGAAATTTGTGTGAAATTGGCCAAATTGCCATTTTCTGACCACTATTTTGGGTAGTTGAAATTGGTAAATAGGCGGTTTCTTGTACTCAATCGATAGAAGAAATGGAGTTCTAGCGAAATAGCTATGATTTTAGTGGACTGGAACATAGGAATTGGCCAAAAATAGGGCTCAGAGTAGGCGAAATCGCAGATGCGTAAACATCTCCGAGAGCGATAACTTCGCGAGAGCATAATTCCGTAAGTTTCCATTCAAATTTCATACTTTTGGTGTCGTTATGATCGGAAAAAGATTCTCTATCATTTCATAAGAAATATTTTTTTTTTCCAAAAAACTTTTGAACCTGAGAACGTGTTTCCGAGAAGGGCTGTCGACCCCCAAAGGGTTAAGGAATCTTACAGGAGACAAGAATCTCAGGAAGAACTAAAAGCCATAAAAGAAATTGAAAAAAAAAATACTTATGCCAAATCTAAGGGTAAAACAACATCCAGTATTGGACCCCTGCTTAGGCGACATGAGACATACACAGATGACAGCAAAGAAATGAGTGAGATACTAAAGTCCCAATACGACTCGGTGTTCAGTGAGCCGTTACCCAGACTAAGGGTCAACAATCTAAATGAATTCTTTATGACCGAGAACAAAAATCTGGTCATCTCAAAAATCTTGGATATTATCCTAACACCACAAGACTTTGAAAAGGCAATAAATGACATGCCCATGCACCTCTGCCCCAGGCCCAGACTCATGGAATTCCATGTTCATCAAGAACTGCAAGAAGCCTCCGTCTCGTGCCTTCAGCATTCTATGGAAAGGGAGCATGCACCCAGGTCATCCCACACTCGCTAAAAAACAGACATAGCCCCACTCTACAAAGGTGGCAGTAAAGCAGTTGCAAAGAACTACAGACTGACAGCACTAACATCCCATTTCATAAAAATCTTTGAAAGGGTTCAAAGAAGCAAGATCGCCAACCACCTAGATACTCATCAATAACACAACCCAGGGCAACACAGGTTTAGAGCAGGTCGCTCCTGCCTGTTCCAGCTACTGGACCACTATGACAAGGTCCTGGATGCTATAGAGGATAAACAAAATGCAGATGTAGTATACACAGACTTTGCGAACGCCTTCGACAAGTGATACCACAGTGTAACAGTGCTCAAAATGCGTGATAAAGGAATAACAGGAAAAGTTGGTAGATGGATCTGTAAATTCCTAACAAATAGAACACAAAGAGTAATAGTAAACAGAGGCAGCTACAGTGAAAAGCTCTTTTCCACAAGGTACAGTACTTGCTCCCATCCTATTCCTCATCCTTCCTTCGTGGATGACACCCAAATTGCCATGACAGTGTCCTCCATCAAAAGACATCGCAAGACTCCAGATGGACATCAACCAAATCTTCAAATGGGCCACTCAAAACAATATGAAGTTCAATGAAGAAAAATTTCAACTACTCAGATATGGAAAACTTGGGAAAATTAAAACTGTATCAGGGTACACAACAAATTCTAACCATACAATAGAGCGAAAAGTAATGTGAAGGACCTGGGAGTGATAATGTCAGAGGATCTCACCTTCAAAGACCACAACAATTTATCTACCACATCTGCTAGAAAAATGATAGGATGGATAATGAGAACCTTCAAAACTAGGGATGCCAAGCCCATGATGAATATTTTCAGATTGCTTGTTCTCTAGCACGTTGAGGGACAACACAGTAAGTGTCAGGGGCCCAAGATTGTTCAACTGCCTCCCAGCATACATCAGGGGGATTACCAACAAACCCCTGGCTGTCTTCAAGCAGGCACTGGACAGGCACCTCAAGTCGGTAACTGATCAGCCGGGCTGTGGTTCGTACGTTGGACTGCGTGCGGCCAGCAGTAACAGCCTGGTTGATCAGGCTCTGGTCCAACAGGATGCCTGGTCACAGACCGGGCCGCGGGGGCGTTGACCCCTGGAATTCTCTCCAGGTAGACTCCAGGTAGAAAGCAAAAGACTCTGCAGGAAGTGCAACATTCCCCCAATGAAAGGCAAGGGCGCCACGTGTACACTGAGAGACAACACAGTAAATGTCAGGGACCCAAGACTGTTAAACTGCTTACTAGCATACATAAGGGGGATTACCAGTAGACCCCTGTCTGTCTTCAAGAAGACACTGGACAGGCACCTAAAGTCAGTACATGACCAGCCAGGCTGTAGTTCGTACGTCAGTTTGCGTGCGGCCAGCAGTAACAGCCTGGTTGATGAGACCCTGATCCACCACGAGGCCTGGTCTCAGACCGGGCCGCAGGGGCGTTGACCCCTGAAGCCCTCTCCAGATATACTCCAGGTATACTAAAATAATAATAGGTTGTAGTTTAATATTCGCAAACAAAATTTAAACCCTAAGACTCATTGAGAGTATAAGAATAATTTAATTTTAACTGGAGTGTTTGAGGCGGTTTATGGGGAGAGGGGGGTGTCATCGTCAGGTGTTTCCCCCAAGTTCATGGTAATGACTCATCACAATACAAAGTTCCTCATCAACTTAGCTAAGCCATGTCAACTTTCACGGAAGCTTGCTAGTATTTCCTACGAGGAGGATGCTTTAGTCGGTCTAAACAAATAAATAACTAAGTCTTTTAATTATAGTAATGATAAAGGGTAACAGTGTTGCAGTTAGAGGAACTCCATGTCAGGAGACCTTTGCTAAATGAGCCATTGTAAAACAAGTCTGGCAAGGTAAAAAGAGCACATGGCAACTAGACTCCCATGAGCAGCCACACTTCTCTTCCTTGTCATCTGTTCATTCATTCTTCCCCTCCTTCCTGTCTTTATCTGAGAGACTTTAAACATTATTCACATGACGTGGGACACCAAATTATTTTTTTTATTTTTTTTATGTACGTGTTAAATTGATTTAATATAGCTGGGGAAGGCATAGGCAGTTTTCATTATCGTGCATTTGGCAGAGCTGTCATGGGGGCGGACCCGTGGTGGGTACCAGTGATACTGTCGTACTAACCATGTATATCTCTTTTATTTCATGTTTTAATATCAGGTAATAAATTTCTCAGTTTTATTCAACATATTAATATACATGTGATGTAACATTATGGGATATAAAGAAAACAGATAATGTCATGATGGTGGAGCAGTTAGAGGGGGCACTGGGAGTCCTGGCCCTTGGGGAGGGGAGCACATGGGGTAAGACTCTGAGGATCTCTTGGCTGTCAGTTTACCTATGACCATGTTCTTGGTAACGTAAGGCTCTCTTCGTGCACAACCTGGCTACACCAGCGCGCTCTCATTACCTCTTGAAACATTTAAGAAAGGAATAAAGATTTTTGACTTGAGATACCTCGTGACAAAAGAGGGAAGCCAGTTTTTATTATGAAGGAAACCGAGTTGAATCGTTGCACACCAAGTGGGTATTAACCCAGTGTTTGGCAGATGTGAAAACGTTGAGTAAGAACTATTATATTATATCTTATCCAGTGTATTCTTCGGACAAAATAATTGTGGTTGCGTGATTCCCAAGTATTGTGTATAAGTTTGTACATGGTGCGTGCTGTCCACACGAGTACCTGTGTACGCCTACTATTGTACGCCCACAGCGTTCCCAGGAATGTATACACCAAGGACCGGTCTGGCGTGGCCTGCATATTAAACTAAGAAGGCCCAGGCGCAAACAACTGATATTTGGCACTGTAGAATTGACACTAGACGCCAAATTAATTGGTTGAAAATCTCGCCCAACACCACAGTTGCACCAGCAATTATGTTACCGCACTTTACACTAACCTAACTCGAAAAAAACAGTGGTTTATTTTGTCCTAACCTCATCGTAGAAAATTCTCGCATATTTGTCGCCCATGTCAAAATGTTTTAATAACTTTAATCATCTGTAGACCTAAGGAAAAAGCTTCGTGTTTCTAAGTCGAGCGGAGGTATCATCAACCATGGAGGAAAATAAAAATGGCAATAAAATCACTAAGACAGAGGAACCGCAACAGAATGAAGATGAACAACAAAAGCTCAAGAAAAACAAGGAAAGAGATAAAGATAAGAAAGAGAAAGAAGAGAAGAGTCGCACGCCCACTTACCAGGTAAACACCCACGTGCATTCTTGCTAACTCCTTCAGCACAGGTCCTACTGGTCCATGTTAGACAGGTCCTACTGGTCCATGCTTGACAGGTCCTACTGATCCATGCTAGACAGGTCCTACTGGTCCATGCTAGACAGGTCCTGGTCAATACTAGGTAGGTCCTACTGGTCCATGCTAGGCAGGTCCTACTGGCCCATGTTAGACAGGTCCTACTGGTTTATGCTAGACAGGTCCTGGTTCATGCTAGGCAGGTTCTACTGGCCCATGTTAGACAGGTCCTACTGGTCCACGCTAGACAGGTACTGGTTCATGCTAGACAGGTCCTAGTGGCCCATGCTAGACAGGTCCTAGTGGCCCATGCTAGACAGGTCCTACAGATCCATGCTACGTCGGCTTAAGTAATCCATGCTAGGCAGGTTATACGCTACCATTACCACTTTCTCATATTTTTAATGTTAACTATAGCATTTGTTAAGTAGTGTCACTGACGCAAATACTGCGTATAGTTTTATTTTTCTTGTCTTGTATTTGTCCGTATCTTCTATTTAGGAAATTTCTACCCTTAATTTGTCCGCAGATGATACAACGCTGTCATTAGTGTTTTTGTCTGCCTACTAAGAGGATGATAAACAAGAGCGAAGAATGATCCTGGTTCCTCCTCTACTCTTTTGTTACTTTACTAAAGCTGGAGTTTGTTTGGTGTACTACAATTTTATGAATTGTTTGTCAGAAATTTGGATATCTGCTTTTTTATATTTCCTGTTATATATTTGCTTTTGAAGAACGTGATGTTCAGAAGTGATAAGTTCCAGCTCCTTAGATATGGAAAGAATGAGTTCAAAAGGAACAAGGAATACAAAATCCGAGGTTCAACAGATAGAACGAAAGAAATGCGTGAAAGACCTGGGAGTAATTATATCAGCTGACAATTGATTCAGAGAGCACAATAAAGTAAATGTCACACCAGCCAGGAAAAAGACTGGGTGGATAATAAGAACATTCAAAACAAGGGGAATAGTGTCAATGGTGACACCTTCGCTTGTGCTCTCTCATTGTTCAGTGTTAACGGCCCTATTCAGGGCAGGGGAGATATCAGAGCTGGAATACAGAGCTCATTTACAGCTCGCATAGAGCCAATAAAGCATTTAAATTGCTGGGAACGCCTCAGAGTCCTAAATATGTATTTGCTGGAGCTGAGATGCCATAACATTCTGGAGTAAGAGATGGGAGAAAGTGTAAAATAAAACCAATGAAAGCAGGGGCGTCGTGGGCGCAATAAGAAAGCATTGTATCAGTGGCATCAGACTATTCCAACATCTTACCAAAAAATATCAGAAATACTGCCGGGACAAGTGTAGACGTCTTCAATAGGAAACTAGACAAGTATCTCCAGGCTGTAATGGATATCTAGTCAATCGGGCTGCCAGCAACAGCCTGATTGACTAGGCAAGCACCAGACAAGCCTGGCCCAGGGTCGAGCTCCGGGGGTGGAAAAACTCAAAACTTATCAGAAGTAACATAGTGTCTGCAATTTTATTTTCTAACATTGATTCTTCTATTGACTTGATATCGTCATTGCCCTACTGAAGTCTTCATAGCTCAGATTGAAAGATTTCATCACTGAAATCCATCCCGTGAGATATTTTTGTAAACTAAAGTTTCTTCTAGCAGTTTTGGCATTAATAGTTTCCTCGTGTCTCGTCTACCCCACTTTTTACCCTATTTCACCCTTCAGGGGAGTACCTTGATGCTGAAAGGACTCTTGATACATGGAATTTTCTCTCTCCTCCCTTTCCAAAAATCAAACCTGATTACATCCCTTTCCCCAGGTGCTGTATGACTTCTATGGGTTTAGTTCTTCCTCTTCATAACATTATTAATTAACCTATGTCGTAGTTGTTCACGAAAATTGAAGGGAAAACAAGCACTCAGGTTACGCTGATCACTCAGGCTGGTAATGGTCGCTAGCCTCAAAACACAGCTTTGAGGATCCGAATTTTGGTAGATGACGTGATACACAGCAGTGACTCATCTCCTCAACACTTGTGAAATATTAAGATGAGATAGGAGGCGTTACGTGATTTTAATTATAGTCATTATGCTAATTGTAGTAATTATTGGTAATTATGGATGATTTCCAACAAAACCAACCAGTAAAAAACGATTTTTTTTTTTACAAACTTACAAGGATTTGTGCAAAAACAGTGGCCTCGCGGCAACAAATATATACAAGGTTTTTACATCTGAACACCTAAAAATCATCAGATTATACGGTACTAGGAATCAAAGCAAAAAAAAAAAAAAAAAAAAATTGGCAAAGGATAAATTCAATACACATTTGAAAAATCAATTACATGTGTGTCGGTCCCCACCTCATTGAAGTGCAGGTCAGCTTTGCATGATCTTTATGGGTTTAGCTCATATTTTTTTACATAGCTACCCAAAGAAACATCAAACGTTTGGGAATATTTAGTATATTTTATTTCCTGGGTAGACACTGGGACAGAATTAATCAAAAGCGTACCTACATTCCAAGTTATTTGCACTCTAACCCAACACTTGCGTTTGCAAAGAGGAAGTGAGTCTATATCAGATATGTACACCTAAGACATATTTTAAGAGATGAACAGAAAGATGGTACAGGCAACTGCAGGAAAAAAATAGTAGCTGAAATAATATACGTATATAGTATACAGAAAATGAAAGAAAACTGGAAAAACATCTCTCACGGAAATAACAGGGCAAGAGCGGAAACAAGAACACTCACGTCAGATGAAGGCAGTATAAAAGAAACAAAGCTAATAAAGAAACAAAAAAAATTTCCACATGAGCAGAATGTAAATAAATTTTTCCAGGGATATACATTGAGGTAAATACACTGAGGTATACCGACTGGGGTACATAAACTAAAATCTACCTACTTAGTCTATGTGGATACTGTTGGAAGGTCAACGCCTTCGCGGCCCAGTCCCAGCCAGGCTGTTGGTGCTAGTTGCAGTCTCACGTAAACACCACAGCATGACTGATCAGGAAATGACATAAACGTGTCCAGTTCTTTCTTAAAGACAGCAAGAGGTCAATTGGTAATCTCTCTTATGTATGAAGGGGGTACGTTGGAAAGTCTTGGTCCCTTCACATTTATTGACTTTTCCATTAGTGTACTAAGTGAATTGTAAATTCATTGTTTGAATTCCTTCTTCAGAGGTTTAGTTGTTGGTCACAGGAAACCGCATTAACGTTCGCTTGACAATTGGCTGGTGATCCCTGCATACTTTATAGTCACCTCTTCTTTTCATTTAACTGCAGCTTTTACATTATTGTATATAATTATTAGTTACATAAAATTGTCGATGACATAAACTGGCAATGACTAGAATTTATTTAATAGTTATTAATAATTCGGACAATTTTCAAAGAATAATTCGACCTAGATATGAAAACTTAGTCTAGAATTATTTGTTTTTGTTTTCAAAGCAATAAGTCTTTCTGCCTAAAAGGGATTTTACTAATATATTTGTTAATTTATTATAATAATAACAATACTACTACTACTAATAATATGTAATAGTAATGCCATCCAGTAACAGGTTGCAGATAGTTTTAATCCCATGATGTTCCAGTTAATGGTACTTACTGAACTCTTCAGACACGTTAGGTATTTTTATTAATTTTAAAGACTTCAGTAAATTTAGTGATAGCATTTTAAAACAGGACTAGACTTTGGATAACATCAGTTAACCTGTAAATTCAACTTTGTAAAAAAAATGAACAAAAGTTTTGTGGTAATCTTGAAGTAGGATTTCTAGTACAATGTGTTTTTTCTTTGATCTTAGTATGATCGTAAAAAATTGTGCAGATATAAGGCTTATGATTGTTTATAAGTGGTCTTATTTCATTGTAAGGTGGTTAAGTAATTCCAGAACACTGGCACATTACTTGTTCAAGACAATCGTGTTGCGTATATGGTGAAGGAAGGAAGGAAGGGTGGGCGGTGCTGTAAGATGGAGGCGGAGGGTGAAGGTAAACAATATACATTTACCTTTGATGGGTTTCCAAAATTTTCCTACTCAGCAGCCCAACCTTGGGCCAGGTCTGGTGCTTGCCTGGTCAACCGGTCTGTTGCTGCTGGCTGTCCGCTGGTTCACATATTCATCACAGCCAGTTGATCCAGCACTTCGCAGTGCTTTTCATATTTTCTGGTAGGACATGAAAATGTCTGGAACTACGGACGTTCATAAAATGTTCTGTTATTGTGCCCACTGTGTCCGTGCCTTTCACTGTGTCCGTGCCTTTCACTGTGTCCGTGCCTTTCACTGTGTCCGTGCCTTTCACTGTGTCCGTGCCTTTCACTCTCCTTATTCTACACCTCCAATATTTTTCTCTCCAGTGTGTTGAGGATTATTTTTAGTTATAAATATTATTTGATAAGGCTGTATTGAGGTATACTAGGAAAGGATACCAGGAATATTTTTCTCGATGGCCCTAATGTGATCAAACCATACAGTTGCCTTAAAATTAAGGCTTTCTTGGCATTACGTGTTTTTTATACCAACGAAGACTGCAGTTGGGGAGGGAACGTGTGGTGGAATATTTTGTATTGGATTGATGACCAAGGCTCGTGAAGTATTGTATGATGAGGCTAGGGCTGAGGTGTTGTCACAAGAACTGACTGCTGTGGTGCTGTCGCAAGACCTGACTGCTGTGGTGCTGTCGCAAGACCTGGCTGCTGTGGTGCTGTCGCAAGACCTGGCTGCTGTGGTGCTGTCGCAAGACCTGACTGCTGTGGTGCTGTCGCAAGACCTGGCTGCTGTGGTGCTGTCGCAAGACCTGACTGCTGTGGTGCTGTCGCAAGACCTGGCTGCTGTGGTGCTGTCGCAAGACCTGACTGCTGTGGTGCTGTCGCAAGACCTGGCTGCTGTGGTGCTGTCGCAAGACCTGGCTGCTGTGGTGCTGTCACAAGACCTGGCTGTTGTGGTGCTGTCGCAAGACCTGGCTGTTGTGGTGCTGTCGCAAGACCTGACTGCTGTGGTGCTGTCGCAAGACCTGACTGCTGTGGTGCTGTCGCAAGACCTGACTGCTGTGGTGCTGTCGCAAGAACTGACTGCTGTGGTGCTGTCACAAGAACTGACTGCTGTGGTGCTGTCACAAGAACTGACTGCTGTGGTGCTGTCACAAGAACTGACTGCTGTGGTGCTGTCACAAGAACTGACTGCTGTGGTGCTGTACCTCAACTTAAGGAATATTACCTAGTGACAGGAAATCTGGTAGTGCTTGCTACACCCCCCGCTGATATAGCACTCTAGTGCTTGCTACACCCCCGCTGATATAGCACTCTAGTGCTTGCTACCCCCCGCTGATATAGCACTCACCTACAGTACTCTTGGGGACGTGATGGTACTTCTCTAAGGAGTGTTCTCTGGTTAATATGTCATGAGAAAATTTTCCATTCTCGAATAATGCGTAAATATTTCAAATTATGTATTAATTCATTATTTATACCTGATCCTTACTGGTCAGGTAATAATGGTAACTGAGGATACCGTAGTGAATTAAAATGAATTAGGCACATAAGAAAATGTGAGGCTGGTAGTGGTGTTGATGCTAAGGCGTGGAGGTGGTGCAGTGTGTGGAGCTAATCTCTTCCAGGCTGACACCTGACCACTGTCCACCATAGTCATAACTAGCTTATAAGAAGAACATAAGAAAGAAGGAACACTGCAGCAGGCCTACTGGCCCATGCGAGGCAGGTCCAAGTCTCCCGCCGGCTTAAGCCAATGCCCTGACCCAGCCAGGTCAGGTTACATTCACTTAAGGAAGGATATACCTTTGATATACCTTTGAAGAGTTTCGAGAGTATCTACTCTCTGAGCCCGGCCATGGGCCAGGCTCGTCTGGTGCTTGCCTGGTCAACCAGGCTGTTGCTGCTGGAGGCCCGCTGCCCCACATATCCATCACAGCCTGGTTGATCTGGCACCTGGTGAAGATATTTGTCCAGTTTCCTCTTGAAGGCTTCTACACTGGTTCCAGCCGTGTTTCGGATATCTTCTGGTAAGATGTTGAATAGTCTGGGACCCCGGATGTTAATACAGTGCTCCCGTATTGTCCCCACCGCACCCCTGCTCCTCACTGGGTTTATTTTACACTTTCTCCCATATCTCTCACTCCAGTATGTTGTTATGGCAGTGTGCAGATTTGGGACCAGGCCCTCAAGTACTTTCCATGTATATATTATCATGTATCTCTCTCTCCTCCGCTCCAATGAGTACATGTTCAAGACTTGAAGGCGTTCCCAATAATTTAGATGTTTCAATGGCTCAATGTGAGCCGTAAACGATCTCTGGATTTGTTCCAGCTCTGCTATTTCTCCTGCCCTGAACGGGGCCGTCAGCACTGAGCAGTATTCTAAGTGAGGGAGCACTAGCGATTTGAATAGTGTCACCATCGGCATTATTTCCCTTGTTTTGAAAGTTCTCAATACCCACCCCGTCATCTTCCTGGCTGTTGTGATCTTTGTCTTGTTATGGTCTTTAAACGACAGATCAGCAGACATAATTATTCCCAAGTCCTTTACGTGTTCCTTTCGTTCTATGTGGTGACCCTCTTGCGTTTTGTATATAGTGTTCCTTTTGAGTTCTTCATTTTTCCATACCTAAGCAGCTGAAACTTATCACCATTGAA
>WNWK01010463.1:62500-65000 GCA_009830355.1 Cherax destructor | reverse complement strand
ATATATTTTGTTAGCTTTTCAAACTCATGTTACTGTATTTCCTCTACTGTGTTTTTTTGTATGTAAGCACTGACACATTTGAAGATGATTTTAATGATTCAAAGAATTGGTCATCATCTGTTTAAGACCCACGTCATGTGTATTTTCCCCTCACCAATAAATTAACAATTTAGGATAACCGGGGTGTCTTCCCATTTTCTTCTATATTATTATTTGTTTCTTCAAAGTTTAATCTTGCTAGAGATGGGACTTTCAGTTTTGTTAATTGTCGTGACCTATACCTTCACAGGAGTATACTGCTGCTGGTGAAGGGTTCTTGGTTTAAAAATTAGATGTAAGAGCTCTCCTTCCTGGGGTTAAACTTGGTTACCTCCCGAAACTTTCAAATCCTCAGACGCTGGAAGACTCCTACGCGTTTAACTATGATTATAATTATACTGTGATACGTTTAATTAATTTTTCCTTGACAAATTTAAAATCAGTAAGTTTTTCAAAATTTATATAAATGTAAATACATATTACTGCAGACAAAGTTAGTTAGTTCAGACTCTCAGGTAAGGACCCACTAGGGGCGAGGGGGAAGTGGGGACAGAAGAAGAATAGCCGGTGAGAGGAAGAGCTGAAGTAGAAGAGAAAAAGTCAGGACTAAACCCAACAGTCTAACTACTTTATATTCTTTTGGATGCAGACAAATAAAACAAAAATATTTTTTTTTAATTTTAAATGATAATATTTTCCTTTACAGTGGAGAATTTTATGCAGTTAATTAATATTTTATTCATTTTTTTCTTTATGACAGTATGAATTAGCAACACGTTTTACATATACACTTTATTATGAAACTATTTGAAACTTCATAACTTGTGTAAGGTTGAGCACAGGATTGAAAAATGATTTGCTCTCCATTCAGAAATAAACGGAAATATTACGCACTTACAATTAAATTCGATACAGTACTTGAATAGTTTATAGCATGCCAACACGCTATCAGAACACGCAGGAGAGCCTTCCATCACACGGGAAGCATTGCTTACTTAAGTTTTGTTACTTCAGTGTTTTATTGTCAAGTCTTTGTTGATACAATCAAATGTGGTGTCCAGGAACGTGACTTTGCAGTGTGACACAGCCCCCCTCCCACACACACACACAGGGGTATTCCTTGAAGCTGAATAATTCTTGGTCTAAGGAATTGAACCTGCCCTTTCCCTTCCTTGGATCGAACATAAATGCCCACTATACCCCAGGCACTATATGACCCCTACGGCTTTAGCGTTGCCCGATGCATGAAAAAACATCCTTTTCCCATGGTATCCCCATGTGTGTATCCTCTCATTGTCAGACGTGGATCTTGCTGGTGATCTCCATAGTGATCATGGGACCCATTCTTTTCCTCATCAACCGCTACTCTCCCTACTACTCCTACTACGGTCTCTACAACGGCAGGGGCCTCTTCCAGCTCCATAATTGCTTCTGGTATGTCTACAGCGCCGTACTGCAGCAGGGTGAGTCCTAATTCCTTGTGTGGTGGGAGAAAATGACTGTTTTTGTTTTTCATTGTCGGTTGGTGTGTAATATATTTGATTTTGCGTGGATCGATGGTGTGGGGAGGAACTGCTTTTTAGACCCGACTTAAATCTTCCTTATATATCGTCTATTCATTCTGTTACTTCTTCCTAATATCTTATATACAGTGATTCGTGACTCCCGTGGTTCTTCTTTCTATTGTCAATAATTAAGTAGTGACACTTTGGACGATCTCTTAACGACCTCAGAGGTAGGTAGGTATTAGGTTTGTCAGGAAACAGGGCAAGTGTTTCCTGACGCGAGTCTTAGTCATATGATGACCCACACCTAGAGCTTTTGATCATCTGGCCGAAGACTTCAGCTGGCTGACCAGCCCACCTCTTTAAAAATCATGGTTGAGTATTAAGGACCTCAGAGAACTGAATCCTCACCTGTGTTCGTGGAGGCTGAACACTGTAGCCAACTAACATCTCCAAGAGGGTGGGTAGGACTGGAATACAACTTTAAACATTTAGTTCTAATTGTTTTTATCTTCCACATCTCGTATTACTTTTCCTCTTTTTATCTTCCACATCTCTTATTCTTATTACTTTTCCTCTGTATTTTTTCTTATTACTTTCCCTCTACCACGTCTGGTAGCTCCCCGACATACAATGGAAATATAGCCTTTAATGCTGATCCGTGGGGGACCCCACTCGGTGTGCTCACCAGGCCTGACATTCCTTCTTCTCATTTATCCTCTATGTAGTTCCTTGGATATTCTTCGAACATTTCGGTTATTATTATTATTATTATTATTTATTATTATTATGGTCAAGCGCTAAACAAGTATGCGTCACAAAGTGATTAAGGAATGAGAAGTGATGAGGTGTGATACTGGGAAGGAGTGGATAGCTACATTTCCATGGATCAGGAGCCCTTTTCTGGCATCAAGGCACCTCTACCTCAAGTATTCCTCTCTCTCCCTCAAATATAT
>WNWK01010463.1:0-55000 GCA_009830355.1 Cherax destructor | reverse complement strand
GAGAGAATGGATCAAAGTAGAATGACTTGGAGAGCGTATAAATCTGTAGGGGAAGGAAGGCGGGGTAGGGGTCGTCCTAGAAAAGGTTGGAGGGAAGGGGTAAAGGAGGTATTGTGGGCGAGGGGCTTGGACTTCCAGCAAGCATGTGTGAGCGTGTCAGATAGGAGTGAATGGAGACGAATGGTTTTTGGGACATGACGATCTGTTGGAGTGTGAGCAGGGTAACATTTTGTGAAGGGATTCAGGGAAACCAGTTAATTGATTTAGTTGGACTTGAGTCCTGGAAATGGGAAGTACAATGCCTGCACTTTAAAGGAGGGGTCTGGGATAGTGACAGCTGGGAGGGACAATTCTCAGCTGTCGTATCTGAGCTCCTCTGCAAAGACAGTGATTATGTATGTGTGTGGTGAAAGTGTTGAATGATGATGAAAGTATTTTCTTTTGGGGATTTTCTTCTTTTGGGTCACCCTGCCTCGGTGGAGACGGCCGACTTGTTGAAAAAAAAAAAAAAAAAAAAAAAAATATATATATATATGTTATTATATATTAATATATATATGTATATATATATATATATATTATATATATATATATATATATATATATATATATATTATATATATATATATATATATATATATATATATATATATATATTATTATATATATATTATATATATATATATGTATATATATATATATATATATTATATGTATATATTATATATATATATATGTATATATATATATATATTATATATATATATATATTATATATATATATATATAATATATATATATATGTATATATATATATATATATATATATGTATATATATATATATATATATATATATATATATATATGTATAAATAAATGGGATTAAGTCAGGAGTATCTGAGAGAGTTAGAGCTAAGGAAGGGGTAGCAATAATGTTGAAGGAGGAAGGTTACTGAAAGCAGTGAAGAGTTTTTATGAGGATAGTGAGGCTCAGGTTAGAGTGTGTAGGAGGGAAGGGGACTATTTCCCAGTAAAAGTGGGCCTTAGACAAGGATGTGTGATGTCACCGTGGTTGTTCAATATATTTATAGATGGGGTTGTAAGAGAAGTGAATGCGAGGGTCTTGAAAAGAGGGAATATAAATGTGTAAATTCAAGGATTATGTGGATTAAAATAAGGGTCGGATGCGAAAAGTGGGTCATAATAAGCGTGTATGCACCTGGAGAAGAGAGGAGTGTAGAGGAGAGAGAGAGATTTTGGGAGATGTTAAGCGAATGTATAGGAACTTTTGAACCAAATGAGAGAGTAATTGTGGTAGGGGACCTAAATGCTAAAGTGGGAGAAACATGCAGAGAGGGTGTAGTAGGTAAGTTTGGGGTGCCAGGTGTAAATGATAATGGGAGCCCTTTGATTGAACTTTGTATAGAAAGGGGTTTAGTTATAGGTAATACATATTTTAAGAAAAAGAGGATAAATAAGTATACAAGATATGATGTAGGGCGTAATGACAGTAGTTTGTTGGACTATGTATTGGTAGATAAAAGACTGTTGAGTAGACTTCAGGATGTACATGTTTATAGAGGGGCTACAGATATATCAGATCACTTTTTAGTTATAGCTACAGTGGGAGTAAAAGGTAGATGGGATACAAGGAAAATAGAATCAGTAAGTAAAGAGAGGTGAAGGTTTATAAACTAAAAGAGGAGGCAGTTAGGGTAAGATATAAACAACTATTGGAGGATAGATGGGCTAGTGAGAGTGTAGGCAATGGGGTTGAAAATGTATGGGGTAGATTTAAAAATGTAGTGTTAGAGTGTTCAGCAGAAGTTTGTGGTTACAGGCGAGTGGGTGCGGGAGGGAAGAGGAGCGATTGGTGGAATGATGATGTAAAGAGAGTAGTAGGGAGAAAAAGTTAGCATATGAGAGGTTTTTACAAAGTAGAAGTGATGCAAGGAGGGAAGAGTATATGGAGAGAAAAAGAGAGGTTAAAAGAGTGGTGAAGCAATGTAAAAGAGAGCAGATGAGAGAGTGGGTGAGATGTTATCAACAAATTTTGTTGAAAATAAGAAAAAGTTTTGGAATGAGATTAATAAGTTGAGGAAGCCTAGAGAACAAATGGATTTGACAGTTAAAAATAGGAGAGGAGAGTTATTAAATGGAGAGTTAGAGGTATCGGGAAGATGGAGAGAATATTTTGAGGATTTGTTAAATGTTGATGAAGACAGGGAAGCTGTGATTTCGTGTGTAGGGCAAGGAGGAATAACATCTTGTAGGAGTGTGGAAGAGCCAGTTGTGGGTGTAGGGAAGTTCGTGAGGCAGTGGGTAGAATGAAAGGGTAAGGCAGCTGGGATTGATGGGATAAAGATAGAAATGTTAAAAGCAGGTGGGGATATAATTTTGGAGTGGTTGGTGCTATTATTTAATAAATGTATGGAAGAGGGTAAGGTACCTAGGATTGGCAGAGAGCGTGTATTGTTCCTTTGTATAAAGGCAAAGGGGACAAAAGAGAGTGCAAAAATTATAAGGGAATAAGTCTGTTGAGTGTACCTGGTAAAGTGTATGGTAGAGTTATTATTGAAAGAATTAAGAGTAAAACAGAAAGCAGGATAGCAGATGAACAAGGGGCTTTAGGAAAGGTAGGGGTGTGTAGAACAAGTGTTTACAGTGAAACATATAGGTGAACAGTATTTGGATAAGGGTAAAGATGTTTTTGTGGCATTTATGGATTTGGAAAAGGCGTATGATAGGGTAGATAGGGGGCAATGTGGCAGATGTTGCAGGTGTATGGAATAGGAGGAAGGTTACTGAAAGCAGTGAAGAGTTTTTATGAGGATAGTGAGGCTCAGGTTAGAGTGTGTAGGAGGGAAGGGACTATTTCCCAGTAAAAGTGGGCCTTAGACAAGGATGTGTGATGTCACCGTGGTTGTTCAATATATTTATAGATGGGGTTGTAAGAGAAGTGAATGCGAGGGTCTTGGCAAGAGGTGTTGGGCTAAAAGATAAAGAAGCAAATACAAAGTGGGAGTTGTCACAGTTGCTTTTTGCTGATGACACTGTGCTTTTGGGAGATTCTGAAGAGAAGCTGCAGAGGTTGGTGGATGAATTTGGTAGGGTGTAAAAGAAGAAAATTGAAAGTGAATATAGGAAAGAGTAAGGTGATGAGGATAACAAAAGAATAGGTGACGAAAGATTGGATATCAGATTGGAGGGAGAGAGTATGGAGGAGGTGAATGTATTCAGATATTTGGGAGTGGACATGTCGGCGGATGGGTCTATGAAGGATGAGGTGAATCATAGAATTGATGAGGGAAAAGGGTGAGTGGAGCACTTCGGAGTCTGTGGAGACAAAGAACCTTGTCCATGGAAGTAAAGAGGGAATGTATGAGAGTATAGTTATACCAACGCTCTTATATGGGTGTGAAGCATGGGTGATGAATGTTGCAACGAGGAGAAGGCTGGAGGCAGTGGAGATGTCATGTCTGAGGTCAATGTGTGGTGTGAATATAATGCAGAGAATTCGGAGTTTGGAAATTAGGAGGAGGTGCGGGATTACCAAAACGATTGTCCAGAGAGCTGAGGAGGGGTTGTTGAGGTGGTTTGGACATGTAGAGCGAATGGAACGAGACAGAGTGACTTCGAGAGTGTATAAATCTGTAGTGGAGGGAAGGCGGGGTAGGGGTCGGCCTAGGAAAGGTTGGAGGGAGGGGGTAAAGGAAGTTTTGTGTGCAGGGGCTTGGACTTCCAGCAAGCATGTGTGAGCGTATTTGATAGGAGTGAATGGAGGCATATGGTTTTTAATACTTGACGTGCTGTTGGAGTGTGAGCAAAGTAACATTTATGAAGGGATTCAGGAAACCGGCAGGCCGGACTTGAGTTCTGGAGATGGGAAGTACAGTGCCGGCACTCTGAAGGAGGGGTGTTAATGTTGCAGTTTTATAACTGTAGTGTAAAGCACCCTTCTGGCAAGACAGTGATGGAGTGAATGATGATGAAAGTTTTTCTTTTCGGGCCACCCTGCCTTGGTGGGAATCGGCCGATGTGTTAATAAAAAAATAATATAATATATATATATATATATATATATATTATATATATATATATATATATATATATATATATATATATATATATATATATAATGTATATATATATATTATTATTATTATATATGTATATATATTATATATTATTATATATTATTATTATTATTATATTATATTATTTATATATATGTATATATATTATATATATATATATATATTATTATATATATATATGATATATTATATAATATATATATATATATGTATATTGTATTATTGATACTTGTATATATGTATATATATATATATATGTATAATGTATATATATATATATATATATATATATATATATATATATATATATATATATAATCGCCGAATAGGTAAAACTTGCGATTTTGGCTTAAATAGCAACGCTCTTCTTGCCGAATAAGGCAAGCGAAAATTTGTGTATGCAATTTCGCAAAATCATTCTGAACCAAACGAAAAAAAAAATATTTCATTGTTTATTAAATTATTTGTAAACTTATCTAAAATATATTTAGTTGGATTAGGCTAAAATAAGTTGCGCTTTTTATAATAAGGTTAGATAAGTTTTCTGAGGTTCTTTTTGTACAAAATTATTAATTTTTACATTAACATAAATGAAAAAAATATATCTTTAAACGTATAAAAGAGAAATTTTTAGAAAGGACTTAATTTTAAACGAGTTCTTGCAAATTGACCAATTTTACCTATTCGGCACGACATTATATATATATATATGTTTGGAGTTGAGATGGTGAATGGTGAAGAGGTGTTGTGGTCAACAGTGTCAAAGGCCTTTCGTAGATCAATAAGTAACTTAATTGTATAGTTATTCATATCAAGAGCTGCGTATTTCATATCTGGCATCTTTATTGTAGCTTCATTTGTATTCTGCGTGTGAATCCATAATGACGAGGATTGACTATGTTGTGCTGGGCTGTGTAACAGTACACAGTATTCTAACCAGTGAATTATTTTGTTCAGATATTTTGGCTGTCATTGGTTTTGTGATAACGTGTAATTGTAAAGTCTTGTGTGCTTGTTTGTCAGTCTCAAGGGTAGTTGGTGTTAATATTGTGGTTAGTTGGTTGGGTTTACCTGGAGAGGGTTCCGGGGGTCAACGCCCCCGTGGCCCGGTCCGAGACCAGGCCGCGTATTGGATCATGATCTGATCAACCAGGCTGTTACTGCTGGCCGCACGCAAACTGACGTACGAACCACAGCCCAGTTGGTCAGGTACTGACTTTAGGTGCCTGTTCAGTGCCTTCTTGAAGACAGCCAGGGGTCTATTGGTAATCCTCCTTATGTATGCTGGGAGGCAGTTGAACAGTCTTGGGCCCCGGACACTTATTGTATTGTCTCTCAGTGTACTCGTGGCGCCCTTGCTTGTCATTGGGAGAATGTTGCATCTCCTGCCGAGTCTTTTGCTTTCATAGGGAGTGATTTTCGTGTACAAGTTTGGTACTAATCCCTCTAGGATTTTTCATGTATCTCTCTCGCCTGCGCTCCAGGAAATACAGATCAAGGGCCTTCAACAATTCCCAGTAATTTAGGTGCCGTATCGTACTTATGTGTGTTGTGAAAGTTCTTTGTACACTCTCCAGGTCAGCAATTTCGCCTGCCTTGAAGGGGGCAGTTAGTGTACAGCAATATTCCAGCCTAGAGAGAACAAGCGATTTGAAGAGAATCATCATGGGCTTGGCGTCCCTAGGTTTGAAGGTTCTCTTTATCCATCCTATCATTTTCCTAGCAGATGCGGTAGATACATTGTTGTGGTCTTTGAAGGCGAGATCCTCTGACATTATCACTCCCAGGTCCTTCACATTACTTTTTCGCTCTATTGTATGGTTAGAATTTGTCGTATACCCTGATACAGTTTTAATTTCCTCAAGTTTTCCATATCTGAGTAGTTAAAATTTCCCTTCATTGAACTTCATATTGTTTTGAGTGGTCCATTTGAAGATTTGGTTTATGTCCTCTTGGAGTCTTGTGGTGTCTTCGATAGAGGTCACTGTCATGGCAATCCGGGTGTCATCCTCAAAGGAAGACAGACATATCTGGCATAGACATCTGTCTATGTCAAATATGAAGATGAGGAATAGAATGGGAGCGAGTACTGTGCCTTGTAAAACAGAGCTTTTCACCGTAGCTGTGTCAGACTTTACTTTGTTTGCTATTACTCTTTGTGTTCTATTTGTCAGGAAGTTATAGATCCATCTACCAACTTTTCCTGTTATTCTTTTATCACGCATTTTGTGCGCTATTACACCATGGTCACACTTGTCGAAAGCTTTTGCAAAGTCTGTGTATACTACATCTGTATTTTGTTTATCCTCTACAGCATCCAGGACCTTGTCATAGTGATCCAGTAGCTGGGACAGGCAGGAGCCACCTGCTCTAAACCCATGTTGCCCTGGGTTGTGTAACTGATGGGTATCTAGGTGGTTGGGATGTTAGTGCTATCTGTCTGTAGTTCTTTGCAATTGCTTTACTGCCACCTTTGTAGAGTGGGGCTATGTCTGTTGTTTTTAGTGAGTGTGGGATGACCCCTGTGTCCATGCTCCCTCTCCATAGAATGCTGAAGGCACGCGACAGGGGCTTCTTGCAGTTCTTGATGAAACGGAGTTCCATGAGTCTGGGCCTGGGGCAGAGTGCATGGGCATGTAAGTGGATAAGTTTGTGGTTTGTTTGTCTTGTGATTGGTTTGTATGTTGGGTTTAAAGCTCATCTTTTTTTCTGCACTATGGTTATTAAGGCTACATCTCACCTGAACACTGTCAGTCAAAAATACTTTTAATTCCTAAATTAGGGATTAATGTAAACCTCGTGAGATATACACCTCTCAAGTGTTCATATATGTACTTGGAGATGCGTACATTTACTGTAAGATTCACATCTTTCAATTGTATATAGTACATTGAAAGGTGTACAACTCTTCGTGTACATACATTTAGAGATATACACCAAAATATGAAATAGATAATTTCATGTACAAAGGATTTTTTTTATATAGGAAACGAATTAAATGTACACGGCTATAACAAGGGAACAAAAAATTTAGTAAAGTTTTAGCTGGTAAACCAGTTCTCGAGAAAACATGGTGTATGTTTACTTAAGAGATATATACACTCTTGGCGCATATACTGAGATATGCATAACTCGATGGAGACAAATTGCGCAAAAAGCTGCTAGTGAAAAAGATCATATTGAAAGAGAAAGGAACTTTATAGAGATGTTCCGCCCGTGCATATGTTCCTTCAGTCAGTGGAGAAACATCTCCACAGGCGAAATGTCTCAATAAAGTTTCTCTCTATCTCTCTGCGGTTCTCATAATATTATTTTTAAATGGGTGACGGGTAAGCCAGCGGAAGGCCTCGGTCCGATGACCTAAAGCTCCAGTGGTGGGTCTTCATATGACTAAAGACCCTAACCTAGCATGCAATTGTGTCTTTTTCGCCATTATCTTTTCGACGAGGTGCTAGGAATTTCAACTCGACTCATTAATGCATTTTCTCCCGTGTGATAAATATTGAGAGGCTACGTGTTATATATATATATATATATATATATATATATATATATATATATATATATATATATATATATATATATATACATGATATATATATATATATATATATATATATATATATATATATATATATATATATATATATATATATATCCAGGTGCAATGACCCATGTGAGTTTAACGCTTCCCCATGACCATATTAATAAATAATAATAATTATAAGCAATGTATCTTCATTGTCTACTGCATTAAGCGTCGTTTAATGGCGTGATTGTATAGTTATTCTAATAAATAATTTAATAAGGAGGTTGTACCTGACAGTTAAGATACTGTGGTAGAATTTGAGGTTTGAGACCTGATTTGTATTTTGTGTAGTCTGAGCTTGTGGTGAGCTGCAGTGTGGCTTAGCTATCGCAATCTGAGCTTGTGGTGAGCTGCAGTGTGGCTTAGCTATCGCAATCTGAGCTTGTGGTGAGCTGCAGTGTGGCTTAGCTATCGCAATCTGAGCTTGTGGTGAGCTGCAGTGTGGCTTAGCTATCGCAATCTGAGCTTGTGGTGAGCTGCAGTGTGGCTTAGCTATCGCAATCTGAGCTTGTGGTGAGCTGCAGTGTGGCTTAGCTATCGTAATCTGAGCTTGTGTCGAGCTGCTATGTGGTTTAGCTGTCAGTCTGTATTGATCTGCAACGTGTTTACGCTGGGCAGGGTAATTGCAGACGTACCTATGATAAAGTACTTGTTTGTGGTAATGATTATATTGACATCTCAGTGGCTGTGAATGAATTAATTACCCACATACAAAATGCAGCTATTGTTAATGATTTATAAATAATTTAGCAATGCAAATAAGGCTACAGAGGAGCTCATAATGTAGCAAATATGAGTAATTTGGCTCACAAATTTACATTTGCGATAAATCACATGGGTGGTAGTGGCTTGAGTTCCTTGTGCCAGGGATGCCATGGCTGTGGAAACGTGTTTGCCATGCATGGAAATTTGAAACTGTATTCCATCACCATGTAGGCAGTCTACCTGGAGGGTATTCCGGGGATCAACGCCCCCACGGCCCGCTCCACGACCAAGCCTCCCTCCTCAATCAGCTGGTCATTACAAGCATCTGTGGGAACACGCCACTCCGGTCTCGTGGTTGTTATGAGGACCCTTAAGTAACATGTATTTATCTCTCCATTATCACAATGACAGAGAGCTTAATTTTGTTGGACGAAACCTTTGGAATGTAAATTGGAGGTAGTACTGAATGCCTTCAATATGAAGAGTTGAGTTTTTCTACCATGGGTCACTAGGTGGCCATCAAGGGATTGAAGGAAACCTCTATTTTTAAAGTCTTAGAACTTGTCTTTGACCCGACCCCGGCATTTTCTAAAATGCTGCGGTCGTTTACCCCTCAAGGGAGGTTCCTTGACGCTGGTGAAGGGCTCTTGATATAGGGAATTGGTTCTGTGCTCCAGTTCCCTGAATTAAGCCTGAATACCTTCCACATCCATCCCCCCTCAGGCGCTGTATAATCCTACGGGTTTAGCTCTTCCCCTTGATTATAATAATAATGCGGTCGTTTACTACTTATTAATGGGTTAACTTGCCTTGCTTCCTGAGTTGTTGTCACATCCACACAGAAAAAAATAACATTTGTCTTCAGCATCTAAACGTGAGCAAAGTTCTGTTCATTCTAGCCAAGTGCTGCTAAAGGTTTTATAAATAAACACTATTTTTATTGCATCAATGGGGAGCGCTAAACTCGTAGGGGTTATACAATACCAGAAAAGTGGGAAGCAATCAGATTCGATCCCAGGAATGGGAAGGTAGTCCCAATTCTCTGGATTAAGATCCCTTAGCCAGCAATATATGATCACAAGCTTGCCTCTGCTCATTTCATATCTTTGATAGATTTCAAGAGCTTTATTTAACCTGCAGACGCCCGGCCCTGGGCCAGGCTTATCGGTGTATGTACTCACCTATTTGTGGTTGCAGGGGTCGAGACTCAGCTCTTGGCCCCGCCTCTTCACTGATTTCTACTAGGTCCTCTCCCTGCTCCATGAGCTTTATCTTACCTCGTCTTAAAGCTATGTATGGTTCCTGCCTCCACTACCTCACTTTTCAGACTATTCCACTTCCTGACAACTCTGTGATTGAAGAAATACTTCCTAACATCCCTTTGACTCATCTGAGTCTTCAACTTCCAATTGTGATCCCTTGTTTCTGTGTCCACCCTGTCAATTCCTCGCAGTATTTTGTATATTGTTATGATGTCTCTCCTAACACTCCTGTCCTCCAGTGTCGTCAAGCCGATTTCCCTTAATCTTTCTTCGTAGGACATTCCCCTTAGCTCTGGAACTAGCCTTGTTGTAAACCTTTGCACTTTCTCTAATTTCTTGACGTGCTTGACCAGGTGTGGGTTCCAAACCGGTGATGCATACTCCAGTATGGGCCTGACGTACACGGTGTACAGTGTCTTGAACGATTCCTTACTGAGGTATCGGAACGCTATTCTCAGGTTTGCCAGGCGCCCATATGCTGCAGCAGTTATCTGGTTGAGGTGCGCCTCAGATGTGCTTGGTGTCTGTCTTTGACAGATATGTTCAACATGATTGCATTATAATATTTATGAGTGACAGATATGTTTACTGTGATCATGTGTTATTATTTATGATTGTTTGCGTATGTATCTAAGCTGAGTACTGTTGTCCGTTAATTGCATGTAATTGTTTTAATTTATTTTATAATTTTCCTGATTTTTTTTTATATTTTCTCACACCCTCTACGAGTCTACATCTACATATAGTATTTCTATTTCATATTTATTATACTTTTCCTCTCTCTTCTTCACTGACCCCCCGTCCCTCCCTCGCTTTCCCCACTTCCGTGCACTATCACTCACCTCACCATATACACCGTCCTTCAGGAAGCGACAGGTAAATTCGCCGACATCGGCAAGTATGCAGAGAAGCACGACGAAATCAAGCGACAACAACTCTACGACCGCATCCGTCATACGGATCACGCTCTTCTTGGTTGGAAGACCAACCTCCTCTTTGTCATCAGGGACGAGTTTAAAGCCACCAACAGCTGTGATTTTTCTTTAGGTAAGTTGCCCTTTAAGCAGGCGTATTTGTGCAATAGTAAGGGCCTCCCCATACCCTGGTTTGATTTTTATCCTTTCAGCATTCCCAGTGGTGTAAGACCCCTGTGAGTGTCTAGTATTTTCTCATGAGCAATATACATCTCTTTGGGTGAATGTCTTTATCGTCAGAGCGACCTCTGGCTAACCAGTACACAGTGCCGAGAATGATAGAGGTAGGATTAGATATCTAGATAATGAAAAAAATATGCCATTAAGGAAGCTTGATTGGTATCTATGAGTATTGTAAATCTTAGACGCTAAATAAATAAAACAGACAAGTCAGAGGCATTAGCAATGCAGATTCTTCATGACTTAGTACATTATTATTGGTACGTGTTGGTAAGTAACGTGTTTATGGAATGCATGTCCTTAAACACACAATACTCACGTGCAACTTAACCCCTGTGGTTTAGCGCTTCTATTTGATTATAATAATAATAATAATAATAATCACGTGCAACTTGTGTAAAAAGAATGACGTATTCCACATCAGTGTTGTAAGACTTCAAAGTTACATCTCTCGGAGAAGTAGCTTTTCAGGGATAGGTTTAATATGATGTTAAGTTATGAGTTCGCAAACCTAGTGTAACTCCCAACCTTACTGTAAAATCCAGTGTTAGATTGACCCTATGTTTGGTCTGGCTTCATGATCAATGTAATACATCAGCCTCTATGACATGTTACTTTCAAGCTTACTGTACTTAGTATAATGTTATTGTTACTCCTTTGCTAAGTGTGACATTCTAGCTTAGTATGATCTTCAAGGTTCACTAAACTTGCAAGCCTAGTTTCAGTTGCCAGTTTTATAAAATTCTTGAATCTTAGTGTAACTTTCGAATTAATTGTAATATTTATACTTAGTGTGACATTTCAAGCTAAAGCTAATGGTTGGTAATTTTTATCAGGAAACAGGACGCGGGTCTTAGTTATATGATGACCCGCAGCTGGAGCTTTTGGTCATCTAACCGAGGCCTTCCGCTGGCTTACCGGTCCACCTCTCTAAAAATTATGGTTATAATTATAACCATTTAAATTCTTAAGCTAAAGCTTACCTATAAGCTATGCATAGCAGTGAGTTTACTGAATATCCCGTGGGATCTCTAAACTTAACTGGGAAGGTTGTAATAACTGGCCTTTGAGACCCCTCAAAGGGACCATTCCTGCTTATGAAAAAATAGAAAAAATATATTATAACGAGAAAAGTAATCAGTTTTACTGAAAATATGCAAAACATGTAATTATATAAATGTAAAACAATCCAACATGAAATTTTCCTAACTAAAGCAAACAATGAACAAATTTTCCTAACTAAAGCAAACAATGAACAAATTTTCCTAACTAAAGCAAACAATGAACAAATTTTCCTAACTAAAGCAAACAATGAACAAATTTTCCTAACTAAAGCAAACAATGAACAAATTTTCCTAACTAAAGCAAACAATGAACAAATTTTCCTAACTAAAGCAAACAATGAACAAATTTTCCTAACTAAAGCAAACAATGAACAAATTTTCCTAACTAAAGCAAACAAATAACAAAATTTCCTAACTAAAGCAAACAATGAACAAATTTTCCTAACTAAAGCAAACAATGAACAAATTTTCCTAACTAAAGCAAACAATGAACAAATTTTCCTAACTAAAGCAAACAATGAACAAATTTTCCTAACTAAAGCAAACAATGAACAAATTTTTCTAACTAAAGCAAACAATGAACAAATTTTCCTAACTAAAGCAAACAATGAACACATTTTCCTAACTAAAGCAAACAATGAACAAATTTTCCTAATTAAAGCAAACAATGAAAAAATTTTCCTAACTAAAGCAAACAATAAACAAATTTTCCTAACTAAAGCAAACAATGAACAAATGCATACATAAATTAATTTCGTAACGCGAAGCTAACATATTCACGGACAGATGGTCCTCCGATATGCCGATGGACGTGGCAAATAGCTCTCAGGATTTACGAGGTAGTCGCTGGTGGACGTGAATCTGGTGTAAACTTCAGCTCTAAACGGGGAGTATCGACGCCAACAGTTGTTTCACCGATGGAAGATGCTGGTTTTGCGTACTTGATGGTGGTTGGCTGATGGGCTTTGAAACCAACAGATGATCAGTTATCATGGGCGAAGATAGACACTGTTGTGTCCAGTTAGAGATGAGGATAAAGTTCTGATCTGTTGCTTAAATCAAACTGGCCGCCTTGTCTCGCCGGTGTCAAGTGACCCAGTTCGATAAACAAGGCTAAAAAAACAAAAAATAACAAAGCTAAAAACCCGGACAAGCAGTCACTCTCATGATAGGCAGACCTTTAAAAGAATTGATGAGGTCTAAGACAAATTTCGTGAAAATACGTAAGTCAAATCAGGTCCGGTTACATTAATACAAACAAAAACCAACACCCATAATATAAAAAAAATACGAGTGGGAAACCATACTTAAAGACTTGGTGGGAGCAGGAAGGAAAGTAATGTCCAGTATGTCAGGAGGATCCCAGGTAAACTCCGACCGGGTGGAAAAGATGCTCACTCAATATGCAACAAGCATTCATCCATTTACACTACCATTCATTCATGCTTCCACTCTTAACGTAACTCATGGCTCATCGTGACTCCTAGTGACCCCTTAGAACATCATTGTGATCCCAGAGATGTGTGAACCAGTCAAACATCAGTGTGACCCGCAAAGCTCCCAGTGACCTTCCCAAATCTTTGGAACCCTGAGCGGATTGTGGCTTCTGGAAGCCACATAGTAAAGACATCCTTAAAGATTATTTAACCCGCTAGGTTATTAACGCGGGATAACCCATAATGCTTTCAGTAGGAATCTCTTCATTAGGTCCAACCCTCGGAAGCTACTGAAAACAACCGACTAACTCCTAGGACCATGTTTGCTACTAGATGAATAGAGGCAGCAGGTGTAAAGAGACTTGCCCATATGTCTCACACAACCTAAGAATTTTTTTTTTATATTTTATTTATAAAACACATACAGGTACATTAACAACAAACTTTGCAACACTTTACAAAACATTAACATTATACAGTGACAATGATACAAAGAAAATTCGTATCTGAGACCACTCCACTTGTGGTTTCTGAACATAACCACTTAAAAACTAACATCATACAGATAAAATATAAAACCCTGTTTTATACAAATACAACACGACCACAGGCCACTATATCCCATAAATTGTGAACTAAATACCTCTACATAAAACGTATATGCATAAATATTACTGAATACCTCTAACCTAAGAGGCCATAGGCATTAAGACTGCCATCTTAATTATGTTTAAAACTGTGCTTTACTGTAACATTACATAATAGCAATTATTCGAAGTCTTATCTGATACCACTCAAGTTGTAAGTTATTATCCAACATATAAAGGAATAACCATCTAAATGATGGGTATTCCATCAAGACTCATAACACATATCACTTGTCACATATCACTTGACAAGGCCAACTCAATTTCCTTCCCCTATCCCTATTAGACTACTCCTATCAGTGAATACAAGCAAGTATCCTAACCCACAGAGCATATATCACCATAACAACATACAATAATTCATAAATACACACACAAAAAAATAAGAACTAAGTACTGCTATACATAAATCTATGTACTATGATGATACCCTTAATCATCATACAAATTTTTTCCCAAATAATACCCATACAATAAGATCGTTAGCATCATTAATTCCAAAAGCTATACAAAACAGTACAATACTTTCACATTGCCCAACGACAATGATATGATGTATATGAAACGGAGCTATACAATGACAATGATAATATAAAAAAAACCTTCTCTGATATCACTAATCTTGTGGTAATATTACAATAACTCCACAACAAATTTTAATTACCTATTTTGAGAGTACTGATAAGAAACATAATATGTACTATTTGAGAACAATATTAACATGATCCCGTACAACGTCAGGGAACTATACCTTCCTGTCTCATAAAAAAAACATCAATTACCATGATCCAACACTTCAGAAAGCCCCCTTGTGCGTACTCCTTTCCTTTGAACCTGGTCTTTGTCACGTCATTACGTAAAGTCAAGTCCAAACAAGTTCATCCTGTCATCCTCTCATACCTATTCAACACCTTTCCGCGTCAGCTGTCTTTTCCCCGTTGCTCAATAACAAGCATTCTCGTAGTCAGTCGACCCCCCCCCCCTCAACATTCACACTACTATGCACCCTAAAACCTCATTCAACACAACATCGACCCCCTAACTACTCTGTCTTCCAAAGAATCCAGTCCTTTCCAGCTCTACTCTGCATCACCGTAATAACTTTGCTACTGTTAATGTCCTATATCCCTCAGAGAAACTTGATACCCATTTATCTCCATATAATAGCCTATTCCTACACATTGAGCGATACACATGAGCCGCTAAGGCTTTCACCCTACAGTCCCCTCCCACCTCTCTCATTCCCCATGATACATACAAGAAATCCGCAATTACATACATAATTGCCCTCCCCACTTCTCTTGATACTCCCCAACATCAAAGCTTAAAGCCCGTAAGGTCGAAAATTTTCTCCCCCCCCACCAATCCAATCACCCTTGACAACCATAGCCTCACCCCCTCTAAAGACTCACAAAAATATACAGCATTATATGCTGTCTCCTCATCTCCGCACCTCTGACATTCATTCGTACCCACCAACCCCATCCTATATAATTCAGACCTCGATGCCAATATACCTAATAAAAATCTGTAAACCACCCCGTACCTTAGGCAATAAACGGATCTTCCTGAACCCACCCCAAATCCCTCCAATCATAAACTGGAAAATTCACTTGACCCTGTACCACCCCACCCTTTTCACTCCCCGTCCCCAACCTGCCCACCTTTGCCCTTTTAGGCTCCCTCATTGCCAATAACTGTCTAGCCATGTCCTCACACACCCGCAGGTCCCTCCCCCTCCACCACTTCCGTACATCCTCCATGACCGCTCCTACTCGTTGACCTCTCACCCCACCCTTCCTTAAAACACTGTTTCACATAAACTGCTTTCACACGATGTTCCAAAGAAATGAGGCCCAACCCCTCTTGACACTCATCATGACAACTTCCTTTCAAGCCACGGCCGCCCATACCCCACACATACCGTAACACTTTCTTTTGTAATTCCCTGATGTCGACCATCCTTAAAGGATACACCGCAGCTACATGCCACACCTTACTGTATACAAGAGTGTTCACCACCACCACACGTTGCAACAGCGTAACATCCCCTGCCCTCCAACCCCTCATTCTACCCAAAGCCCTACCCACCACCTCCTCAGAATTCACCTGCCTGGCCACTCTCACATCTGCCATATACACAATTCCACAGATCTTTATTCTATCCACAACTTTCCATCCATACACCTTCCCCAAGCCCTTCCCCACCCACGTACCCACCTCCAATAACTTAGACTTGGCTCCATTAACCCTCATTCCCGTCGCTGCTCCAAAGACCTCTATAATACGTCCCACATTAACCAGCCCTTCTGTTCCACCCACCAATACAGTAGTATCATCCACATACCCCACGATGCCCACACTACTCACCCCCCCTCTTCCCCTCTCTCCTACTCCTTCCTCTATTAACCTATAAAAGGGATCCTGCATGCACGCGAAAAGGATCTGAGATATGGGACACCCCTGTCTCAGACCCCTTTCCAACAACCTAAGAATTGAACCCGAATCCTTTTGGTTGTGAGATGAACGCTCTACGACACCTCTGACCTCTGACGTTTTCTTCTGCAGGGAAGGAGGAATTTTACGATGAGAACGTGGCCCTGACCGTACCAAGGGACAGTCCCTACCTAGACCAGTTCAACGCTGAGTACGTCCACACTTAATTGTTATGCCTGTAGATTCTTTCAACTTAACATTCAGTGAATTATAGTGTGTGTGTGTGTATAATATATATATTGTGTGTGTGTGTTTTGGATATTTATTTTCTTCTGTATTCAATTTCAACGCTTGTTTAATAGTTTCATTAGGTACCTCATGCCCAAAGTGTGCGCAGTAGTCACCTCGTACCCATCCTGTGGGCGGTAGTGAAAAAAAAAAAAGATTACAAAGCCATACACTGGGACCAATGTCTGGGTCTCACAATTTCAACGCCACAATTTATACATTATACCAGGTTTTCCTGTAGTACACTTGAACCCAGCAGCAGTTTGCATTTTATGGAATTATTATATTAGCGTTTCCCATGATTACTTTCTACTCGTCACTGTGAGAAAAACCACTCCCTTGAAACATACCCAAAGAGGATTTGGACAAATTAATGTCTTGGTCTGAAAAGTGGCAGATGAAGTTCAATGTGGACAAGTGTAAAGTCCTAGTCTTGGGAATGAAAATATTTACTCTCTTTTACCTCTCTGTCTACTCCAACAACCTGTTTTACTGCTTAATCATACACCGACCCTGTCCTTCCCTGTTCTTGCCATCGATTTTATGGCCTAACCAAAACAAAGACGATTTATTTTCAACTCTGAAATTCGATGGCGTAAATATATTGAAATTAGTTGTTAGTTTAACTGTTTCATAAACTTCATTCATACCCTGTCAACAATGTCCCTTCGTAAATACAGTTTTTATTTCTTAGAAACAGCTATTTTTATTTCTTAGAAACAGCTATTTTTATTTATTTATTAAATAAGGGTTTAGTTTCCCCTCGTAAGTCGCTTTTTAATTTCCTCTCGTTTTTCTTTCCCTTCTGATCGTAGGTTGAAATTGATGCAGGTCGGGGGTTTGATCCAGAAGTGGAAGCAGGACTACTGGCCTAGGAAGGACCGATGTACCGTGACGGCCCAGGGTGGTGGGGAGGACGCTACTAGGACCGTCTCTCTGGCTGATATGCAGGGCTCCTTCGTCCTCCTCCTCCTTGGTCAGTTCCTCCGGTGCGGGTATGAAAGGCACTTAATACACAGTAAGACTTTATTTTAGACGATGTTTTTCTCATGACTGAGCTATCAGACTTGATAAACCTAAGTCCTGAGAGAAATGTCGCCTAAAATTGCCTCGCTCTGTACTACGTGTCTATACTTGCTTCTTGGCTTGTTTTTTAGCCGTCATCCTAGTATGTGTAGAATTCTTTGCATTATAATTAAAACTTTAGTACAGAATCATCTCCAGGTAACACGGTAGTGTGCTGCTACCCTTTGTGATGGTTACATTGCGATAACAATGTCACACAGGGCAGGTTGCTGTTAGTCTTAGTCTTAACCGGCAGACTTCAGTAGGGCGGTAATGATACCGTCAAGTGTTCCAGTATGGGTTCAATAGCTATGGAACCTTAAAAGTTATAATTATACTGGGCTAGTCATTATTACGTGGTAACGTAATTGAGTTTGTGGTATGATGAGGGAGAGTAAGTTCCAGCTCATACTCACACCTCTTAACATTGGGTCGACTAATTATTGCTGAAAATTTGTATGGAGTCTGTTCTCACTCTTGTGTTAGGTCACTTCTTTATCACTTAAGCTGAAGGAATGTACTCTGATAATCCGTTCATTCTCCTCTGTGTGTGTGTGTGTGGCGCCTATTGACTGACCATCTCTGGGGTTACCACTTGCAGGGTTCCTGCTGGCTGCCATCTTCATCGTGATGGAGTGCGTCTTCAAAGTCTGGCGGGAGAAACATCCGAAAGGTTCGCGCCCCGTTTCGGGAGCACTCGTCAAACCATTCATGCCTTAAAAGACTTCAAAGTTTCTGCAAATCAGGGTATCCTACACACCTGCCCTGCCGCATCCTTTCAGCCACCCTCTGAACCCACCCACCATGCAACGCATGGTACCACCAACTATAGTTCCAGGCACCCTCATTTCCTACACTACTTTTGACACTCCACCTTCACAACTCTATCACTTTCACATCTCACAACCCTGAAATATGAGGTGCTGTCAAATTTCACACCCATATCTCTGATCCAAGACCGGTACTCAGCATGATACCCCACTCTCACTATTCTCCAAAGGTGATCATCTGCACCAGTGGCAAGTTCGTGACTCAAGTGATAGCGTCTTCAGATGATATCTGAAGGACTTGGTTTCGATCCTAGCACAAGTAGAAACGTTGGAAATATATCCATACACCTGTTGCTTCTGTTTATCTAGCAGTAAATAAGTAGTTTAGTGTTGGCCGCATCCAGGGAAAGAGGATCAAAGGACCCCAGTGGAAATAAGCGAGAATTTACGTTTTGGGGTTACTAACCCTTCATGTTAATCCTAATTAAATTTCCTTTTTCCTCGTCCCATCTTAGAGCCTCGTCTGCGTTGGTTAGGTTAGGTAATATTCCTCAGGAAACAGGACAAGTGTTTCCTGATGCAGGCCTTAGTCATATGATGACTCGCCACTGGAGCTTTTGGTCATCTGACCGAGGCCTTCCGCTGGCTTACCGGTCCACCCCTTTAAAAATTCATTTGATTTCGACCTGCTTTGGTGACCTTCCTCAAATATAAGACCGCTCCACACTGAATTCCTTCCCGGTAAATTCAGAGATAAGGTCTGTGTTTTTTTATTATGTAAATTCTCCAATGTTAAGTTGGGTGTTCAAGAGAAGCCGTTATATTTTGGGCTTATGGCGATTTTTTTTTTCATGGTAACCGAAACAAGTAATCCAACACAACCTAACCTAATCTTGAATTTAACTCAGTTTAATTAAGCTGGATAAGGTTAGATTCAGTTACTGTTTTGTTACAAAAAATAAGCTTCTTCAGAAAGAACAAAAATGCACAATACCGTGACTGGAACAATACACAAATAACCCGCACATAGAAGAGAGAGAGAAGGTTACGACGACGTTTCGGTCCGACTTGGACCATTTACATTTGTGTATAAGCTTTTTCAGTTTTGGCGCAAAATGTGTCTACATTGCACACCCCTATTGAACACTTGAGAGCTTACATAACCTATTGATAATCTAAAAAAAAAAGGACCTCATCTCTATATTAGCCGCCTTCACCAATTCCTTTCAACTGGGTCACCTGGAGAAGACCTGAGCAGGACTCCACCCAACGAACCTACTTCAACTTCAGTTCCTCGTACAGTGGAAAGAACCATTTCGTTCAGACCGGTTTCACTTCTTGGTGTCTACTTTGAAAAATGAAATACAGCACCTGGTTCATCAGCAGGTCCTCATTTATGCTCTTTGTGTATAATGAAAACATAGAGACCATTTTATAAAATTTCCGGCAACAGCCTCCATCCAGCATTGACAATGTTATTTCTTAGAGATTGATAACAACGATAAAGAGCGAGCGTTTTCTTTATTTCTTAGAGAGTTTTAGACGTATCCACAGTCAGGGTCAAGTATCTCGGCATAGTGCGAGTCTGAAACTATCCACATATTTCTATATCATCCTCGTGTTATCAACGGGAAGGTCGAACCCCGTAGGGGGGTCATATAGCGAATGAAGAAGGGAGGTGATCAGTTTTTGTGTAGGTGAAGGCAACTCCATCTCCTTGGATTAAGGGTCCTTTACAAGCATCAATACACCCTCCTTCAAAGGTGGCATCCACATAGTCCAAGTACTTTTAAATCTAACCTTGAAATTCTAGTTTTGAAAGGCACAATTTTTTAATCCAAACTATTAGTCAAACTATCTAAAAAACTCAAGCAAAATAATGTCTGATTGCATGGCTTTATAATAATAATATCTGATTTATGCTTAAGTAATATATGCTTTTTATAACTTGATTAATGAATATAATTTCGCTAAAACTATCCATATCGTTTTAAGCATGTATCACCTCTGCCATACCTCGCTAAATTAGTGACATGACCCTGTCAAAAGAACCTGTCTTGTGACCTATGTCTCATGGTTGTGACACGATCATGTTCCATGACCCATGTCACACACACGAGGGTCATCGTCAGGACGTACACTGACTGACCTCACTCGGCCCTCTGGTATAATGTTATAAGTAAGTTTATGCTTAAAAAACATAAACTTACTTATAACATTAAAAAGTTTCGCAAACATAAATTTCAATCTAACTTGTTAAGAATTTTAATATTTTGCGTGAGGTATTGTCTTTTGCTGATCGTACTCTAACGTTAGTTATTCTGTCCACAGACGAAAACAAGCACGACCATTGACAATTGCCGTGGGTGGCAGACCTCCACAAGCCACCGTAGATACCAGCACTCTCCCTCACTACAACCTCTCCATCACTACCTCCTTTCCTTCACCACCTAACCTAGAGTTCCTCACCTTACCGTCACCATCATGCTGAGTACTTGTCACAAGGATGTATAATACCTCTGTACTACTGTGATCCTCAACACGATGAGTGCCTGAGTATAAAGAAGTAGTATAAAGACATGTAATACTCAGACGACGTTTCGCTCAGGGTTGAGCTTTACTAAGGCTTGGTAAAGCTCACTCTTGAGCTACACGTCTAAGATAGTCTTTATATTACGTCTCTTTATATCTATTTGTCGGCTTGTTGATCAAGTCATTGTAGTAAATACTTGTCGCAAATATGTCTATCATTAGTCTACCCTTGTGAATTCTCATAATCAAATTATTAGTTGAGAAAGTGAGTATGTTTTATTAATTACCCGAGGGCTAGGATAAACACCCACCCATGCCCACTAAACCATACTTAACGGAAACACGAGATACCGTTATAGGAAACAGTGAGGGTGTGGCGAGAGAGGTCTTGCCTGGAATCCTGAGCTGAGACTAGGCCGCGGGGCGATCGTCCCCACAGCTTTTATAAGGTAAAGAACAGGTCAGCTATCAGGGTCTTCTGGTTAGCTATTTAGTCTGGCTACCGTAACCACGATATGTCTGATCACCGTTGCAGCTAACATACGCGGACAGATTCCGTAATTGTGTCCGCTACAAGACTCCCAAGAGAAGATATGATAACTTCAAAATTACCTAACCTAACGAGTCGAGGATTACTCCTGTTATTTCCTGTTAGCTTGAACAGTTTGACTGTAAATGAAGTCAACAGATGATATATAGCAAGTTATTATCAGGGTGCTCTTAACACTCAGCTTCACAAATAAAACTGTTTTCCAGTGCTGTCAATGCTCAAATCTAGCCTCCTCCAGAACTCGTATTTCAAAACTCTTAGGGTTTGAAAATCATCTATGTGGTGGAGCTACGGCGATCAGGATTCTGTGGCCCTCTAGTCACCTGCATAGAAAAAATTATAATTATTTTGTTGCTATAGATATTTATATAACAATCAACGTTTTCACCCACCTAGAAATGAACACGCTTTCACTTACCTAACTGTAAACATAGTTTTATTTAGCTCTAGATTACCTGCATTTGATTTTCTTATAGTTCATAGTAATGAATTTACCAGCCAGTGCTCAGATAAATTCCTATATTGAAAAACATTCCGTTAGTCAAAGTTAGAAACATTTTACTGTTTGTTTTTAATGTATTTATAAATTTGTTTTCACATCTTACTGGAAATATAATAGATATTAATATTAATACATTTTTACATTGAAACACCACATACTGCTGCACCATACACTGCACCATCACACACATCAGAACACAATACATCAGAAAAAAATGCAACACCACATTCTTATTTACACAATATTGAAATCATTTTTCCACGAACCACTCTGGGTGTGTACACAAAAAAGGGACTAAGCGACAAAATATGTTCAATTTAGTTATTTTGTAAATAATTTACATGATATCCCAGAGCAATTGTCTAATATAAACGTTGTATCAAAATGTAGATACTCTTTTGTAATTAAATATACCGCCTATCAAAATAGGTTTGTTAATGAGTTTAAAGCCTATCGACTACACTAGGGTCATTAGGCTGCACATAATCTTTTCACTACCAGACAAGTGTGCTTTAATTCTTATTTTAGGGATTAAAATAAAATCTCAGTATATATACGCTGGGAGAAATACACCTCTCTGTATATATTGTGGGTCCAAATAGCTTTTGTTAGTATCAAAATTCCTTATGCATGTGCCGGTCACTATATTTTTGTATGTAAATTGTGTAATTAGACCGGTTTTTTTTTCTCAGAAATATAACTTAGATTTAGAAATAATAAATTCTTTATCAATAATACTGGCATTTAGGAATAAATTCTTTTCAGTTTTATTAGGATTTAGACCTAATAAATTCTTTATCAGAGTTAATAGTAGGATTTATTAATAGGCTTTGCAAGTAGCATTAGTATCACAAATATATATTGACCTAATACACATATTCAAATGACTGATTAAGTACTGTAGTAAGAAATATAAATAATAATTATATGGACGATATTTATTGCCAGAACGTTGTACAAATTTTGTTTAGCAGATAGGGGGCTAATAATGCCAGAAAAACTACTATTAAGACAGATCCACTACACTATTGTATTACCAAATAGGTGTACACATGTGAAACAAGTGAAAAATGTTGTTCCATTTTATGTGCACAATACTGGTCACAAAATATTTCAACGACATTGTTCCGTTTTACGTTAATATTAGGCAGGTGAACGTTGTTCAGTTTTCTATTCTTAATGGTGTTGCCACAAGGCAGTAGAACAACATTTTTCCGTTTTCTGTGCACAAGTGTTGCTATAAGACAGGTGAATAATGTCTTTACTTTTTTGTATGGTGTGTGTGCAACAGCGTTACCAAGAGGTAGGTGAAGAACATTGTCCCATTTTCTATGCACGATATCGTTGCCAAATCGGCAGACACTCCCAGTAGAGAGGGTTTGGTTGATGTTGAATTATTGGTCATGAAAAAAAAGCTACTTGATGCTAGTGTTAATTAATCATAAGGTAATATATTAACTGGCATGAGAGTTTGGATCTCTCACAATCTAATGATTCGATATCCTTTTTAGTGCCTCCTCTTCCTTTCTATTGCCTCATATTCCTTCCTTTGTAATGCCTCTGTTCGTTTCTAAAGACCATATTATATTTCTAACACCCTCGTTCCGTGATTTTCTAATACTCTGTTCTTTTTCGTCTGTTATGACGTCTACTGCATTTTAATATGTTGTCTTGGTTTTATAATATTTTCTTTACGAAATCAAATAAGTTCAGCTTCCTTTCTCAGGTCTGATATATCCTTTCTGAAGTGTTGATACTTCAAACAATATTCTCTGAAGACAAGTGTATTTTCTCTCAGATGAAATATGTCCTTTCTGAAGGCAAAACCTACCTTGTGTTTTCTTTTAATCTAATATTAGTGTGTCTTATTTTTACTCCTGAAGCTCACTGTGTGAAATCAAAATAGTTTCAGATAATCAGTTATTTTTTTGTAAACTGTGACAAAAAAAAAAAATAGGAGTACTCTGGGATTTTGTAGTATATGTCACTGCAGTTGTCATTAGTAGTTCAGTGATAGTACATAGTAGTTTATAACCGTTACTGAGTCACGAACTTTGCATGTGACCGTTGGCCGTTACATTCTTGATGACCTCAGCAGTGTCAAAGGTCAGTCTTCGATGTATGTATTTCACACTTCCTGAATGGGTAATATTTTCTGAGACAGTATATTCCTGTGAAATTTTCTCATGTGGCTCGTGGCTCTAGTAGCACTTTGGCTCATATCCGAAGGTCTCAGATTTGATCCCGGCACAAATGGAAATGTTGGGCTTGTGTCCTTACACCTGTTGCTCTTGTTCAGTTGGTGGTAAGCAGGTACCTGGGTGTTAGCTGACTTGTGGGTAGCATATTAGGGAAGAGGATCAAAGAATTCTAGTGCAAATAGTGGCTTTATTGGGTTAGCCTGTCTTTACTTTCCCTTTATGTTAATATTTCAAATAAATAAAATCAGTGTACAGCATATATAGTCCTCCGAAATGTAGAGCATATCATTAGAAATATAAACTAAAATAAATGACTTTGATCCTTATATGAATGATACATTAGGTATAATTGGTCTTTAGAATGTTAATTTCTAAAGAAAAAATCTTACCATGTTACTTTTGTTGAAAATTTGTGAAGCTGAAAGTGTCTACTTTGTATTGCAGAAATCTATAAACTATTTTTTTTTAAATAAACCTTATGTTGTACGAAAAATACAGCAATTAAAATGCACTGTACATTGCTGTAATGTACACGATTTTCACATATGAATCAGTCATATATGTACATTTTGTAAGTTTTAACATGTGATGGATATGTCGTACTACGCATGGCTTCACTTTATTGCCTGAAATAGACTTATTTTACAAATTATTGGTATCTAAGACAACACGTATATTAGGATTAAAACATATCGACTGAAAGACGATCAATAAAGCTTCAGTCCACCTACAAACCAACAATTACACTTTAATCCCAGATATAGGGATCAGTATTTAAGTCCCTAATATTAAGTTCAACACCTAAATTCTTAAGCAAGAAATAATGATTTAATCCCTAAGATAGGGATTATAGTAAACTATATATACCCTGAGGTATTGTACATACACCTCTCGGTCTCTCTCTCTCTCTCTCTCTATTTATATATTATATATATATATATATATATATATATTATTTATATATATATATATATATCTATTATATATATATATATATATTTATTTTTTTTCTTTATATATATATATATATATTTTTTTTTTTTTTTTTTTCAACAAGTCGGCCGTCTCCTACCGAGGCAGGGTGACCCAAAAAGAAAGAAAATCCCCAAAAGAAAATACTTTCATCATCATTCAACACTTTCACCACACTCATACATAATCACTGTCTTTGCAGAGGAGTCTCAGATATGACAGCTGAGAAAAGTCCCTCCCAGCTGTCACTATCTCAGACTCCTCTTTTAAAGTGCAGGCATTGTACTTCCCATTTCCAGGACTCAAGTCCAACTAAATCAATTAACTGGTTTCCTGAATCCCTTCACAAAATGTTACCCTGCTCACACTCCAACAGATCGTCATGTCCCAAAACCATTCGTCTCCATTCACTCCTATCTAACACGCTCACACATGCTTGCTGGAAGTCCAAGCCCTCGCCCACAAAACCTCCTTTACCCTTCCTCCAACCTTTCTAGGACGACCCCTACTTCGCCTTCCTTCCCTACAGATTTATACGCTCTCCAAGTCATTCTACTTTGATCCATTCTCTCTAAATGACCAAACCACCTCAACAACCCCTCTTCAGCCCTCTGACAAATACTTTTAGTAACTCCACACCTTCTCCTAATTTCCACATTCCGAATTTTCTGCATAATATTTACACACACATTGCCCTTAGACAGGACATCTCCACTGCCTCCAGCCTCCTCCTCGCTGCAGCATTTGCAACCCATGCTTCACACCCATATAAGAGTGTTGGTACCACTATACTTTCGTACATTCCCTTCTTGCCTCCATGGATAACGTTTTTGTCTCCACAGATACCTCAATGCACCACTCACCTTTTTTCCTTCATCAATTCTATGGTTAACCTCATCCTTCATAAACCCATCCGCTGACAAGTCAACTCCCAAATATCTGAAAACATTTACTTCTTCCATAATCCCTCCAATGTGATATCCAATTTTTCTTTATTTAAATCGTTTGATACCCTCATCACCTTACTCTTATCTATGTTCACTTTTAACTTTCTACCTTTACACACTCTCCCAAACTCGTCCACTAACCTTGCAACTTTTCTTTAGAATCTCCCATAAGCACAGTATCATCAGCAAAAAGTAACTGTGTCAACTCCCATTTTGCATTTAATTCTCCATAATTTAATCCCACCCTCTCCCCAACACCCTAGCATTTACTTTTTTACAACCCCATCTATAAATATATTAAACAACCATGGTGACATTACACATCCCTGTCTAAGACCTACTTTTACCGGGAAGTAATCTCCTCTCTCCTACACACCCTAACCTGAGCCTCACTATCCTCATAAAAACTCTTTACAGCCTTCAGTAACTTACTACCTATTCCATACACTTGCAACATTTGCCACATTGCTCCCCTATCCACTCTATCATATGCCTTTTCTAAATCCATAAATGCAATAAAACTTCTCTACCTTTATCTAAATACTGTTCACATATATGCTTCACTGTAAACACTTGATCTACACACCCCCTACCCACTCTAAAGCCTCCTTGCTCATCTGCAATCCTACTCTCTGTCTTACCTCTAATTCTTTCAATAATAACCCTGCCATACACTTTACCTGGTATACTCAGTAAACTTATTCCCTATAATTTTTACACTCTCTTTTATCCCCTTCCCTTTATATAAAGGAACTATACATGCTCTCTGCCAATCCCTAGGTACCTTCCCTTTCATACATTTATTAAACAAAAATACCAACCACTCCAGCACTATATCCCCCTGCTTTTAACATTTCTGTCATGATTCCGTCAATTCCAGCTGCTTTACCCCCTTTCATTCTACGTAATGCCTCACGCACCTCCCCCACACTCACATCCTGCTCTTCTTCACTCCTAAACGATGTTGTACCTCCCTGGCCAGTACATGAAATTACCGCCTCCCTTTTTTCATCGACATTTAAAAGTTCCTCAAAATATTCCCGCCATCTACCCAATACCTCCAGCTCCCCATCTACTAACTCCCCTACTCTGTTTTTATATAATGTATGTGTGTGTCGTGCCGAATAGGTAAAATTGGTCAATTAGCAAGAACTCATTTAAAATTAAGACCTTTCTAAAATTTTCTCTTATACATTTAAAGATATATTTTTTTCCATTTATGTTAATGTAAAAACTAATAATTTTGTACCAAAAGAACCTTAGAAAACTTACCTAACCTTATTATAATAAGCGCAATTTAATTTAGCCTAATCCAACTAAATATATTTTAGATAAGTTTACAATAATTTAATAAACAAACAATAAAATATTTTTTTTTCGTTAGGTTCAGAATGATTTTTGCGAAATTATTGCATACACAAATTTTCGCTTGCCTTATTCGGCAAGAAGAGCGTTTCTATTTAAGCCAAAATAGCAAGTTTTACATATTCGGCAGTGGTTAACACACTGGCCTGTGAATTGTAGGGCTCGCCTACCACAGGTTCGAACCCCACCCGTTCTGGGAATTGTTTAAAAAAAAAATATTGTCGCCGTTGCCCAGCGGTGAGAGGAGCGACTCTCATTGTTGAATTCCAGGGAATAAACCCTGGACTTTAATAAAAAAAAAATTCCTAGGTAGTAGGTTGGTAGACAGCAACCACCCAGGGAGGTACTACCGTCCTGCCAAGTGAGTATAAAATTAAAGCCTGTAATTGTTTTACATGATGGTAGGATTGCTGGTGACTTTTCTGTCTCATAAACATGCAAGATTTCAGGTATGTCTTGTTACTTCTACTTACACTTAGGTCACACTACACATTCATGTACAAGCATATATATACACACCCCTCTGGGTTTTCTTCTATTTTCTTACTAGTTCTTGTTCTTATTTCCTCTTTATCTCCATGGGGAAGTGGAACAGAATTCTTCCTCCGTAAGCCATGCGTGTCGTAAGAGTCGACTAAAATGCCGGGAGCAAGGGGGCTAGTAACCCCTTCTCATGTATACATTACTAAAGTTAAAAAGAAATTTTTGTTTTTCTCTTAGGGCCACCCTGCGTGGTGGTATATATATATATATATATATATATATATATATATATATATATATATATATATATACACATATACACATACATACATACTAGGAATTCGCAAGAGCAGGCTAAATATTCACAAACACTGATCTCTGGCCGAAGGAGACTCGAACCTACGAACCTTGCAACAAGGTTCGCAGTGCTTTACTGACCGTACCACCCTGGACCAATACCTTGGCGTCCAGCTCACGCTGGGCAGGTAGGTGGCTTACAGCTTTTCATCTCATCCCCTGCATGCATCGACACAACTAGAGATTTTTACAATGCTAGGAATTCGCAAGAGCAGGCGAAATATATATATAAGACAATGTACACTGAATATGGCTCAAGAAAAGTAAATTATAGATCTGTATAGTACTTAAGACGTTCCTAGTAATATGTAATGCAAAAAAAATAAATAAATGTATATTAAACCTTAGGATGTTATTTGTTACCCTCGTCCTAATGTATTAATGTATGTCTTAGTTACTGTAGAAAATGCTCTCATATGAAGATCATGGGAAATTTATCCATTTAGTCTGTGAACTGTACTAACTAGCCTGTTTTCTATGGAGACAATAGTATTCTTGTTTTCCTTCACCACTTCAGCCCAAACTGTCTTAGATTAATGAGACGTTTGTATGTATGTATATACTACATTACATACACAGGCACTGGTATCGAAGTACAGTAACTCACTAAATTCAAAATTATTCACTTCCAAAGTTGTTTAACATTATCTACATTCTTCAATTAAGGAAAAGGGGTGTCATGTTGCTGGTAGAGGGCTCTTGATCCAAAGCTGTATGACCCTTGTGGGTTTAGTGCTTGGTTTTGATTATAATAATAGTCTTGATCTAAAGAATTGGAGCTGCCCTCTCTTTCCTCGGGTTAAACCTAATTACCTCCCATTCTCCCAGCTTGTTTATGAAGTACAATGTAGTGTGGTTGTGCAGCACGCGCGCGATGTCACCTCTTAAACTACAATCGCCATAATTACTGGTTCCTGGCCTAATGGGCCCTATCATACCTACTCTTGAAACTGTGTAGTGAGTTTGCCTCTATCACTTCATTTAGCTCATTATTTAACAGCCTGAAACTTAAAAAAAAAATTCTAACATACCTGTGGTTCAACTGTATCTAGTTTCCATCTATGACCTCTCGTCCCTCTGCCTCTCATTTTTAAAGTATCTGCCTATCTTCTTTGTCAAAAAAAACTTTCAGTACCTTGTATATCATAATCATGTCTTCTTTAATCCTTCTAAAGTCGTCAGATTCAGTTCCTTTAGTTCTTTTTCAGTCCACTCGGTCCTGTCATTAGTTTTGTCGCTAACCTATGGATGTTTTCTAGTTTCTTATATACTTGATATAAGGGCTCCATGATGGTGTTGTGTATTCTATGATAGCCCTACCTTATGTCGTATACAGTCCTAAAACACTATTGAGGTTTCTGAAGGTAATTCTAAGATTAACTATCCTCACATATGATTTCTGAGCATCTCTGGCCATATATTGAGTGTGATGTTCACTCTTTAAGATCTTTCTCCTTGAGTAATATCTGTAGTTTCTCACCTCTCAATCTGTATTCCGTCTCTGATAGCTTCTCGTCATCCCTAAGTTTCATGACTTTGCACTTGCCAGGGTTAAACTCCAGTAACCACGTCTTTGACCATACTTGCAGTTTGTCCAGGCCTACCAGTAGCCCGTGTGTGTGTGTGTGTTTGAGCAATTACAGTATATTATTAATAATAATGGATTAGATCTCAAGTCTAGTTTCAACTGCTTTTAGTTTCTAATGTTCTGACCTTTAACGACATTTACCCTTCAGGCATCAAGGTACTGAAGTCCAAGTCACTGTCAACAGGTAGGTAAGTAGTATAAGGCTTGTCAGGAAACAGGACAAGTATTTCCTAACGCGGGTCTTAGTCATATGATGACCCGCCGTTGGAGCTTTTGGTCATCTGACCGAGACCTTCCGCTGGCTTATCTGTCTATCCCTTTAAAAATTATGGTTATAATTACCATTTCTAAGAATAAGATGGCAGGAAAACCTGACGACCAATTTATTTTCATCAGTTGTGGTATATTCCAGATGAGAATTTAACTTTTTAATATTAAAAAATAATAATAATAATTAAGAACTTGAGACAAGTTCTATGAACAATTGCAATTGTTTCGACTGTTGCAGAGCTGCCTTATCACATTTTCCCCTCTGGGTAGCGCTTTCTTATCAGTGTTTGCTAAAGGAACGGTACAATGTGGCATAAATATTTAATGAAATTTAACATCAGTATTAAAGATTTGAAGCCAATCTAAAGTTTTCACAAGTTGCTGCATGGGAACTACCCCAGTTTCTTCAGCAAAAAAGGCACATAATCTATACAACTCAAAACCAATTCGAACCTTCCACTAAGACTCACTAGATTGGAAAGCTTAAAGCCAATCGGATGAGGCATTATCTAGTTATCGCAGAGATCAGTATCGTGAAATGCACGAGCAAATGTTATGTAATGTTTCAAAAGAAACAGTTCAGAAGAATCATAGTCGAGTTATTTAACGGAGGAAAAAAAAACACGATTTTAAAAAGTCAAAGTGATGTACGTGAGTAATTCCTTATACAGAGGCAAAATAATTATTCTTCAACCTTTCTATGTGAAGTTCCTGTAGATACCTTTCACGATGTTCACAATGAAGATGACTAACTTCCTTGATAGTATTAAACAGTTTTCGAGAGCTTAAGATCGTCACAGTTTATCGTATATTCTCATCATCACAAGTTCGTCAGTGCTGTACAACCCTTATGGGTTTAGCGCTTAGTTATGATTATAACAATAATCACAAGTTCGTGCACCTGAACTTCTAATATAGATGGCAAGCTCAAATCAACTTACTTTGGTCACGTGATTGCAAAAAACCTCAATAGAGATTTCTGTTTCATGTCCCTTCACGGTGGTTGCCTTGATGCTCGTAAAGGGCTCTTGATATAGGGACTGTATGACCCTTGTGGTTTAGCGCTTCTTTTGATTATAATAATAATAATCTTGATATAGGGAACCTGAGCTACTCCCCTTTTTCGAACCATATTTGATTACCTTCCATTTCCCAGGCAATGTATAAGTCAGATGGGTTTAGTGATCCCTTTTGCATATAATAACAATGACAGGCAGTCCCCCGGGAGTCAAAAACGAGGGAGAATGACAGTTCGTATATTTCGACCGCCACCCGGAGTGTAATATAGATAATCAGAGTCACCGGTGGAAATAATAGAAAACGAGAGAAGAGGTTTGAATTATAGAAAACAGTGTGGCTTGTCTTGGGTAAATCTCTTAATTTTTTAACGTGTTGTGTCCAACTCAGACTCTCTCTAGGCGTTACATATTAAATGGTGACTCAAGGTATACTACATATTCAGTGATGATCTTTAGTGAGATGCATGTTGAGTGATGGCTCAAGATGCTACATATTTAGTAATGATTTTTAGGGAGATACAAGTTCAGTGATGACTTTTAAGCACTACATGTACAATAATAATAATGATAATAATCTTTATTTTTACAAGTACATGTACAAGGTATACAGGCCTAGCTGACATCAATGACATACTACTATATAGAAAGCCCCTTGTTATGCAGAGCATTTCGGCCATATTAGGTCAATTTTGTCCCCAGGATGCGACCCACATCAGTCGACTAACACCCAGGTACCTATTTTACTGATAGGCGAACATGGGCAGGTGTGTTAAGGAAACACGTCCTAATGTTTCCATCCTTGCCGGAGATCGAACCATGGACACTCAGTATGTGAAGCGACAGCGTTGCCTACCAGGTAAGGTGTTGTTACATACTACAGAACGGGTGGGAATCGAGCCCATGCCAGGTGAGTCCTAAAGCCCGCAGGCTAGTTTGTTGACCACTGGTATTATATTTGTAGTTCGATGCTACTCGTGGCACTACACGTTCATCTATGACTAATGGGGCTACATATTGAATGATGACTTATAATGCTACATGTCAGTAAAGAATATTTTAATCTGTTCATTAACCCCGAAGGGTTAGTAACCCAGGATAACCCAGTAAAACCAATTAATATGGCTTATTTCCAATGGGGTTCTTTTTAGGCCGTTAACCAGGATGCAACCCAGTTTTTATGTACAGTAATTTTAAAATAAAGACTTACACTTGAAGAAAGCCAAGCAGCGCTGCTTGTTTCCATTGAAGTTCTTGTATCCTCCTCAGGATACGAGCCACAACGTCGACTAACGCTGGCTCAAGTTAATAATCTCCCATTAAAACTAAATTTTCGTTTCTAGATGCCTGAATAATTTCGTCCCCAAAAAAGTTTACCGTATCTAGGTGTGGGGGTCTGCTTTACATGTCCTTCAAGAAAATGTAGCCGAAAAAAAGATTCCGTGTCTGTCCCTTCCATCTGTATATCATTTATGAAGCTCTCGCTTCACACGGCGAGTGTCTGCGTTCGATTCCCAGCGAGGGTAGAAACACTGGGCGTGTTTCTTTACACCGGTTGTCTGTGTTCCCCCATCAGTAAAATGGATACCTAGGAGATAGTCGACTGGTGTGGGTCGCATCATGGGACAAGGACCTAATATGCCCGAAATGCTCTGCATAACAAGGGGCTTTCTATACAGTAGTATTTCATTTATGTCAGCTAGGCCTGTATACCATGTACATGTACTTGTAGTAAATAAAGATATTATATTATAACATACAATAGAGTACAACGGACAAGTGAAGTAGTAGCAGCAGCAACACACAGCAAGAGCCGTTCTTGAGCTTCTCCAGCGCTCGGGTGTGACTCCAAAGGATCCTGTAGTGCTTGCTGCCTTTGCACCTCCTGACATCGTCTGCTGCTATGCAGCTACCACACCCTTCGAGCCCAGTGTGGGCGGGGTTTGTGGTAACCCAAGGTGCCTAGCTTCTCCCTCCCAGCCCCGTGGGGGCGGGGAATAGGGCTAGGCCTGGGGGCAGCTAGTCCCAGAAGATGAGGAGGTATTTGTACCTCCTCCTATGGCAAACATTCGTCTGAGAGACTCCCAGAGCAAAGGCCGGGCCACCTCTTGGAAAAGGCCCGGACCGGGTGATTATACTGGCGAATCTACTACCTACATCTAACATACAAAGCAAGTCCGTCCCCTTTCCTGTTGACTCTTATCAATGTGTAATAATTTATTCTCATGTATGTGGAATTCGGCAGGGAAGTCCCTATTTTTCAAATTGGACTAGGTTTCAGTTATTACAGTAATAGCTGTTTCTTGCTTATCCAGGTATGCCTAGTTCATCTATTCTATTTCTTGCACTCCCATTATTTGTATAATAGATGCTAAGGAAGTTTTTTGACTCCCCTTTTCCCCTGTTTCTTTTTGTATGTTGACAAATTGTCCTGTTTTTTTTTTATCAGGAAATATTCTATGAGCTTTCCTGTTTTCTAAACGTTTCCCTGAAATATCTAAGCATTTTTTGCTCTCTCTGCCCCAAGGACTGCAGCTCCTTTGTTTCCCACACACATCCTTACCTCTATCTTCTATCATTTTAAAGTTTTAGACAATTTAGCATGATACTTCAACGAAATTAGTCAATGTTGCAACCCCTGCTCCAGAGTGATGCACCACATCCATTTCTCATCATTAAACTTCATATTGTTTTCTGCGGCCCATTTAAAGATTTGGCTGATGTCCGCCTGGAGTCTTGCGGTTTCTTCAATGGAGAACACTGTCATGCAAATTCGGGTGTCATCTGCAAAGGAAGACACGGTGCTGTGGCTTACATCCCTGTCTATGTCAGATATGAGGATGAGGAACACAATGGGAGCGAGTACTGTGCCTTGTGGAACAGCTTTTCACAGTAGCTGTCTCAGACTTTACTCTGTTGACTACTACTCTTTGTGTTCTATTTGATAGGAAATTATAGATCCATCTACCAACTTTTCCTGTTATTCCTTTATCATGCATTTTGTGTGCTATTACACCATGGTCACACTTGTCAAAGGCCTTTGCAAAGTCTGTGTATACTACATCCGCATTTTGTTTGTCTTCTAGAGCATCCAGGACCTTGTCGTAGTGGTCCAGTAGTTGGGACAGACAGGAGCGACCTGCTCTAAACCCATGTTGCCCTGGGTTGTGGAATTGTTGGGTATCTAGATGGGTGGCGATCTTGCTTCTTAGATATTATGTTTACCATAGAATTTATCCCAGTTGTCAATGGATGGAATTCTAAGTTCCTTGCAATACCCTGTAAGATATCAATTTATCCCAGTTGCCTTAGAAATTCATTCACTGCCCTCTTCCCTTCTAAGCAAAATACCACATACGATCAGGATCCCTTAATATGATCTTATTAGATCACAGCTGCTTTGTAACTGGCCAGCAACTCTTCACTTTTACATTTCCCAGCATCATAACTTCCAGTACTGAGGCAGATAATGGTGTTACTCTCATTACCTAACATGATGTTATCTAACCTGTTACCTACATCATTCAAATTCAAATTCTTTATTTCTAGTAATATACAGAGTGGGGTGTAATTATAGTAATGTACATTTTATGAAGTAGATATTACAAGATGGCCAATAATATGCCTAGGCTTTTCAGGCCATCATCACCCACACCCGCTACACAGAAACAAACCCTCTGTCTTGCCAATCTTATTCCTAATACAGAAAGCCCGGTCCATTTATTGAATTTGGGAATCTTCAACAACAAGAAAGTGCTTTTGCTTGCATGTTGATGCATTTGTCCTTTATGTCTCCTTATCCGCAACTGCACACGTATCCTAAAGAACAGAAAAGGATTTCTGTTCTCTAGACCTTCAGCCCTCAATTTCCTCGTGCTTCTTGAAACCATTTTCCATTCAGTTACATCCAACATATTTCCCTTAGTTTCTGCCAACCACTGCACATTCCTTATTTCGCTTACCTTCCTTTTCATCCTGACGAAATTTAAATTTTTCACTCTCCTCCCTAAGAGCTAGAACTTTATCCTTGGGTATGAGAGCATCCTTTACAACTCTTAACTGCTTCTAGAAGTCTACAACACTGCTGAAAGTTTATTGCTTAAGTCTTGTACTCAAACACTTCACTTAAAATTCTAAGGGAAGAATAACTAATTCTTTGGATCAAAAGTCTTTCATTGTTATGAAGGCACCTTGAAGGCCCTCACTAGCATGAGGCTGCAGCGCTCGTCTGACCTAGGAATCTTCAGTATCATCAAGAGATGATTGATCACATTTAAAGTCTATCTTTAATCTAAATTTTTTATTATTTTATTTCATTCAGGAGAAAGCTCTAGAGCAATACGGGTCACATAGCTTCTAGGAAATGGGAGGTAATCAGGTACGATCAAGGGCTTCCTCCGGCATCCTGGTACCTACCTCGGAGGGATAATTAACTCGGATCTGTAGTCTATGCAGTTAGGTTCACTATTGAATCTTTTTACATACATCATTAATTCTTAAGTATATAAATCTTTATATTAATGTTTGATATATATTGTAAGGTGGTGTGTGTGCGCACCATATATACTCCATCATTATTAACATAAAGAACTTGTTAACGCAAAATATTGTCTAGAAACGACATTTTACACTAAATTCCATGTATGTGTCGGGGCGATGTGTGGTTTGCTGGGAGTTTGAGCAAGGCGGAGCTTGTGTGTGTTGAATCAGTGGTTGGTGGAGTGGTGGTGAGCCCCGCCTTCACCACCCTCCTCGACCCACTCTCACTCTCACCCTCCAGTCATCACACAGACCAGAGCATAACGCCACTCTAGTCTTCAACAGTGGTAAATAATTATTTTGTAATTTGTTGTCTGTTTTATTAAGTAAGCTTGGATTAAGCTAAATTTGCAGTTGTGTTAAAATTCTATACTGTTTGCATTAAATGCATTATTATAGGGATACTGTGGTGATATATTATTAAGATTTAATGAAGATAACTCAACAAAGCCAAATAGTATAATTTGCTTTCATTAATTTTTATTAAGTGTTCAATTAATGTGAATTTTCTCACCACCTTTTCTAATTGCTCACAATTATTAGTTTCCGATGCCTAAAATGTTAAGTTTCTGATTCAATTAAAATACCATTTTGAAGTACCAGGAAGCCTGAATCGCTGGGCTGACTAGATGTCACTCCCCCAGTGTGACCTTTTCTTCAAATTCCAACACACGTTTACAGATGGCTGCGAAGAACCATCTAGACAACCCTCAGTGAACAAGGACACCATTGGTGCTGAGAAAGCAGTGTAAAGTCTGAAGATCCTCGAGAGAGAGGACAACATATAGTGGCTATAAGACCTCGGGCAGAACAACTGCGCATTCTTAGAAGACTTGCAGGAGGGAAGGGCACCGGCCGAGGAGAAACACGAGATTACTCTGGAGATTTTGATGTTATGTGAGGAGCACTCTTCGACGCTTCTGACGCCGTAGAGAAGCTTACCAAAATCGACGAGGATGTCTCAAACGTGGACGGTGGGAGGGTCACGGGTCCTGCCTTGCCTCTGTCTGGCAGCCATGTTGCTATCCAGGACCTCGGCTCAGCAGAAAGTCAACATAAGTGAGTACACATCCTTAACACTAATTGATCTATGAGACTGGTAAAGGGAATTTAGTCCAAAGAATTGTAGTTACTTTCCCCTTCCTCAGATCAAACCTATTTACCCGCCAACCCTCCTACCCTCCACGCACCATATAACCCTTAAGGGTTTAACGCTTCATGAATGATTATATATTTTTTCTAAAAGTAATTTCAGTTTCGACAAGGTTACACAATACTCAAACACCATAAGGGACAGATTCAAACATTTTAATCCAAGCCTTTTTCTTTTGTTTACTGCTCCGTGACTTCCTTTATGAATTTATATAATGGCAGCACTAGGCACAAGATTGTTATAAAACATACGTTGGTGATTAAATTTTGTATTGTATTTGCAATGGGGTCTCCAGTGTCCTGTGGAGCGCTGTGGACCCTTTGACCCTTATGGGTTTAGTGGTTAATTTGATGATAATAATAATGTGTACTAAGACGGCATGTACTGAGTATTAAGTGGCAGAGAGGGCATATAAATTGTAATATACACCGCTCAGTGTGTATCTCAGAGTATGAACTATGAGAGGTTTATTCATTATTGTATATATACAAGTGCATATCTCAGTGTATATAAGCAGAATTTATTTTAATATATATATTTCAGGGATTAAAGTGTCCGTCATTGGTGGGGTACAGGTAAAATACAGCCTTAATAACCTTCATGCAATTGCTAGTCTTGAGACCTAACAAGCCAACCAAGTACGCTAGATTTCCCCTTGCATCGTAAACATTCGTCAGTGCAAGATGTTTAGGGTCTAAATAGCGTACTGACGGCAATAGTGAAGACAAGACCAAAGGTTGCAGAACAGATTTATATTACGACATTTTCCTCTGTGCAGAACTTTCTCTTGACTTGAACACGTTCTACACAAGAGCTAAACATTGATCAGATCGGCGTTTGTCGTTATTAAAACGTTTTATCGGTATATTGAGAAAAGTTTGGGAAATAATAGAAATAACGCAGTAATAAAGCGTCATAACTTTGATACAAAATTCATATTTGATAATAAAGATTTGCGTATATTCATGAAGCGCTAACCCGCTGGGGTCAGATATTAATTATTATTTCAATTATGAGGAAGTGCAAAATCAGTAAGAGTCAATACAACTCCCGCGGAAAATGGAGGTAATCAGATTTGATGTAAGGAATAGGGTTGTAGCTCCACTTTCTTAAATCAAGAGCCCTTTACCAACAAGGGTCGATGGGATCAGTGCTGGAATTTGCACTGGCTTCTTCATCCAAGGACTGTCCTTGATGCTGGTGAAAGGTCCTTGATCAATGGAATTGTAGACCCCCTCCCCCTTCCTGCTGATTTTGCTCTTTCCCACATTATTATTATTATAATTAAGCGTTAAATCCACAAGGGTCATACAGCGTTGCGTCCCACATTAATAATAATAATAATAATGTTGTTTTAGGGAGATAGGTCACAAGTGACCTAGTTTCGTTGGGTCGATAATTAAGAAGCTAGTGTCTGCTTCAAAGGTCAAAGTCAACAATTTGGGTGAAGCGATCTGCATCAATCAATTCTAATTTAATTACGTTACGGATTTTGATATACACTTACTAAACAATAATTTAATGGGTTCTTAGTGTATGCAATATATACACATTATATACTGATAGGTATATCTTTATACATTCTAGACACCACACTACTAGTCCAGGATCGTTTGTCACAACGGATCTGTTTGATGGTCATTTAACTCAAGCCTCGTTGCTGTTTAACGATCGTTTATAGTGACTAACTCAAGCCTTGTTGATATTAAATGATCATTGACATTAACTCAAGCCCAGTGGCGGACCTACATTTTCGGGGCCCTGAAGCTTGAACTGTTATGGGGGGAGGGGGGCCCTTCACAACCCCTTCTCATACAGCAGACCCAAAATTTTTAAGCAATGAAGACTAAAGTCGCTTCTGTGGCCCCTCCGGGATTAGGGGCCCTTAAGCTTAAGTTTCGTAGTAGATCCGCTCCTTCCCTTACCTAGATATAACTCGATTATATTCTTCACAATCTTCTTGCCTGTGTATGCACTGTATTGTATTTTGTGTAAGTATTATGGTCTGTGTATTTATTACCCCTCAAGGGAGGTTCCTTGATGCTAGTAAGGGGCTCTTGATCTAGGGAATTGGATCTGTGCTCCAGTTCCCTGAATTGAGCCTGAATACCTTCCATCCCCCGCGCCACATGTGCTGTATAATCCTACGGGTTTAGCGCTCCCCCATGATTATAATAAGTATAATAATGTGTATTTATTGAGTTGTGTGTGGGTGTGTTTTGTCACATCGCACGAGCATGAGTAGTTTTGAATCAGCGATACGAAGATTAAGAAAAAAAAAATCAATTTAGAGAAGTTGGATGCCCAGGCGAGTGAGACGACTGGACGGATTTTGCTTTCCCCATGAATATATATATATATATATATATATATATATATATATATATATATATATATATATATATATATATATATATACATACAGTATATATGGCTTCAGGAAGAAACCCAAATATTCTTCCTTGAAGCCTTTTATCCACTTCTCCGAGGCTATGGGTCCCACAATTTGTACCAGAGGTGGACCCCATCCTATATTATATATATATATATATATATATATATATATATATATATATATATATATATATATATATATATATATATATATATATGTTGTGTGTGTGAGCGAACGCCAAGGAATTCCCATTATTCTCCCTTTCCTTGGATCGAATCTGAGTGTTTAGTGTTTCCCCAGATTGAAATAAAACTAAAATGTACATTGAGAAGTGTAGGTACACTAATATGCGTATCCCTAGGTGTATAGGCCTCCACTAGCTGACTCCACTAATACTAAAAGTAAACCACTGATTTTGCTGTGTGGTGGTCGAAGTAAGCCCTACATGTGTTCGAATTAAGTTCTACGTGTTCCAATAATGTCGTGTGTTCGAATTAAGCACCAGATATGTTCGAAATGAAGCTTACCCGATAGATAACCACAAGCCATAACCCCGACACGTGTGTATACATAGAGATGAATGTGTGTGTATACTTGCTGAGAATGAGCCTGATACACGCATATAACTCCACGTAAGCGCTTCACAAAGAGAGCAGAGGTATTGATCTATAGCAAGCTAGAAGCTATGAATATTGTATGGAGAGACTGGTAAGGTTTTGTAATAGTGTCCCTCCCCACCACCGGTGAGGCCACCACTACCACCTGCACCACCACCACACGTCCTGCACCACCCCCACCATACGTCCTGCGCCACCCCCACTCGTCCTGCACCACCACCACACGTCCTGCACCATTACTACAACCGCAAGTCCTGCATCACCACCACTACCAACACATCCTGCGTCACCACCGCCGCCTCTGCCACCACCCCTACCACGTGTAGGGGATAAGGGTGGTGGTACTGTGATAGCTCTGAGTGAAGCCACACACAATATTTCTATTATTCAGCACCTGTGTCAGCTCTTCCCATCAGTTATTACGTGTGCTGGCGTGTGCACGCGTGTGTTTTGGCGTGAGCACACGTGTGTGGGCGCGTGTGTACGCATGTAATTTTATGTAAAACCATGCACATATACATGTTTGAGTGTATTCAACAATATTTCCTTGCAGTGGTCGAGTCGTAGCTCCTGACCCCACCACTCGACTTGCCGCTTGCCAGGTTCACCCATTCCTAGTCTCATGGGCCTTATCGTACCTACTCATAAAACTATGTATGGAGCCTGCCTCCACCACATTCCCCCAATGAAAATCAGGGGCGCCACGAGTATACTGAGAGACAACACAATAAGTGTCCGGGGTCCAAGACTGTTCAACTGCCCCTCAGCATACATAAGGAGGATTACCAATAGATCCCTGGCTGTCTTCAAGAAGGCACTGGACAGGCACCTAAAGTCAGTACCTGACCAACCGGGCTGTGGTTCGTACGTCAGTTTGCGTGCGGCCAGCAGTAACAGCCTGATTGATCAGACCCTGATCCACCACGAGGCCTGGTCTCAGACCGAGCCGCGGGGGCGTTGACCCCCGAAGCCCTCTCTACTTCCCTGAGGAAATATTTCCTGACAACTATGCGGCTCATCTGTGCCTTTGATTTCCATCAGTGCCCTCGAGTACCTGTTTCTAGCCTCTCAAACGGGCTGTCCTTGTCTTTCCTATCAAGTTACCTGAATATTGTTTATGTTATCATAGCGCCGCTGGTTTTTGTTCTTTAATGTCGCTGTCGGTAGTGTTACTGTGTACTTGTGTAGTATACTTAGATAATCCCAGCTACTTATATATAGGCTCCCTTCTTGTGTGACGTCACGAGTCCCGCACATGTGTGCCCCGAGCCACAGGTCTCCCTCTCAGTTCCGCTAGGCGTAGACTAGGCAAGGCAAGGCACATGGGCTTCTCCTCCAGATTCTCTCAATTATAAGCCTCCAGACATCCAACGTGTGTATTTCTTACTCCAATATCTCCTCACGAACCCCCACGACAGCGCTAGATTCAATTCTTTTCACCTCTTCGTAGCTCATGGTTCTTAACTGGAACAAGTCTCCTTACATTCCTCTGCACTTTCTCCAGATTATTTAGGTACAGGTACACATAAGTACAATTATCATACATAGTGTAAATTACCTAGGATAACCCTAAAAAAAGTCAGACAGCTACTTTCTATTGGGGTCTTTGACATGTATTTTCAGGCGTAGGTTCACATGTCTATGGTGCATCCCACAAAATAAGCAGACTCTTGGATGTCACTACCGCCCGCCTCCGTCTGGGTTACAAGTATCTTTGGCAGGTTAAATCACCACACCAGATGTAGACCAAACAAGATGTAAACTTTGCCAGTTGGATTATTGTCACACCCTGCGTCATTATGTACTGGAGTGCGATAAAATTAATGAATTCAGAGACTACTCACTCAGAAATGTTCAAGATATGTCAAAGTATTTTATCCACAGTGGTATATTACAGACCATTCTGGAAAAATACCCTGACTTTGCTCCCTGTAAATAAAGCATTGACACGTGTGTGTGTGTGTATGTATATGTGTGTATGTGTATGTGTGTATGTATATACATGTATGTGTATGTGTGTATGTATATGTATGTGTATATGTATATGTGTGTGTGTGACCCAACAATTAAAATTTGCACCAATAACTCATTACAGTTGTGGCTGGGTGTAGACTAATAGATTGCTCATTGCTTTATAATTTGTTCATGAGTGCAACCATGTACAGACGTAAGTAAATTTACTTACATGATTCATTACCTTGTAACTAGTGAATTCATTACCATTGTACCTTGTTCAGCTATCAAAACTTTGGGGCCCAGTCTCTGGACCCTATATATACCTCTGTAATCTGCAAATACCTTTGTAACTTGTCATGATTGTGACCATCTGAGTTCATTACCTTTGTAACTTGCTCAGCTATCAAACTTTGAGGTCCAGTCCCTGGACCCATATGTACCTCTTTAATCTTTTGACTACCGCCCACAGGATGGGTATGGGGTGCATAATAAAGATATCAAACTAAGGTTCCATACTATGTGTGTGGGGAAGGGAGTGATCATGTGGAGGTTAGAGGTTACCAAGAGTACACTGGTAGTCCATGTGTAATTATCATTACAGTGGTACTGCGTGATGAAGGGAACATGCAGGCAGACCAGGGTATCAAGGCAGCCATCGCTTACCTGGGCAAGAACACCGGTGAAGGAGTGATGGTGGATCGAGTCGACACCATGGAGATTAAGAAAGGTGCCTTACTATATGCTTTGTTTACTAGTATTTATTACTTAGTTTTTTAACTTGGGTGTCCTTACGTGTGTGTTTTTATAATTTTTACTGACAAGAGCGTTAAGTGTGATCTTCCAGCTCAATGTTTTGAGTCATATATCAGCTCGAAGTGCTCTTAAAATTTCATGACTTCCTTCTCAAGTGTTTTGTTTGGTTTTGAATGCCATGAAACATGAAACATTTTAGTAGTATACATTTTTCTAGCATGGTCAGTTCACCAAAATCTGTGCTGTAATATAAGTTCATATATTAAGTTCTTACACCTAGTCTTTTTTAAGTCATTCTACGTCTAGTGAATATGGTGTCTTAATGATCGTAATCTAATGTATCTCTGATAGTTCTAGTAATGCATTTTTTTTAAGCCAGTTTGGCTCACAACCAAAGGATTCCAGATTCGATTCGCGGGTAGAGAACGTATGAGCAAGTCTCCTTACATCCGCTGCCCCTTTTCATCTGGCAGTAATTAGGTACCTGGATATCAGTCAAGTATTGTGGGTCTTATTCTGGGGGGTAATATACCATAACTGGGACAATATTTTGAAATGAGCTGACATAGAATAATACCTGTCTGTAAATTTAAAATATGTAAAAAAAAAAAAAGGCTAAATGTGCTAACCAGGCATTATCGGGATTAGTTTATAGTCAGTTAAAAGTAATGAGCTGCATAAGATTTTATATAATTAAGATATGTTATACATGAATAACATTTAAAGATAAGTTACCCACTATCATTTAGTATCTGCCAGTATAAAATCTCATGTCACCTAGCACACATTTATATAATATGTAGGTGATGTACGTTGAAAAATCAATGTCCATCGATCCTAAGTGACTTATGACTTACAGATTACCAGTTATTATTTATTGATTTAAGATCTGCGTGGCGCTCGGTGCCACAACCACACGCATATTGATGCTACTGTTCTGAACTGATCTGCTCAATACTGACCACATCACATAATACTGTTGTGCTCAGTACTGACCACATTACGCTACACTGTTGTGCTCAGTACTGACCACATTACACAACACTTGTGCTCAGTACTGACCACATTACACAACACTTGTGCTCAGTACTGACCACATTACACAACACTTGTGCTCAGTACTGACCACATTACACAACACTTGTGCTCAGTACTGACATTACACAACACTTGTGCTCAGTACTGACCATTACACAACACTTGTGCTCAGTACTGACCACATTACACAACACTTGTGCTCAGTACTGACCACATTACACAACACTTGTGCTCAGTACTGACCACATTACACAACACTTGTGCTCAGTACTGACCACATTACACAACACTTGTGCTCAGTACTGACCACATTACACAACACTTGTGCTCAGTACTGACCACATTACACAACACTTGTGCTCAGTACTGACCACATTACACAGAACTGTGTTACTCACTTATGACTACTCAACACTTCTTGCTCAGTACTGACATTCAAAGATAATGTGCTCAATACAGACCAAATTACTCGACACTGATGTATAATACAGACCACATTACACACTAATAACAGTGGATGACAAGTGATGCACAGTACATTATAAGTCTTCCCCACCAGTACTGTTTTATTCACAATATAAGAATAGAAAACTCGCAAGTTTCAGTGTTTCCAGGAGCTGCTCTGAAAAAAAAAAAATTTCCTCCTTAGTCTTAAAAGATATCTTAGAAATTCCTGAATTACAGGGTGTTTCTAGGCATTTTATTTGTGTGATGATGGCTCTAAAAATGTTTAAATAGGAATGGTGTTAGCATACCTACCTACATCTCCCACTGAGGCAGTGTACCTTGAAAAAGAAGAAAAGTAATGTTTTCTTCATTTTACATTTAGTAATTTATACAGAAGGAGGGGTTACTAGCCCCTTGCTCCCGGCACTTTAGTCGCCTCTTATGACATGCATGGAGGGGTTCCCAATTAGCTGAGGGTTCCCAATTAGCACTAGAGGTGGTACTTTCCTATATATATACATATATTATGTAGCATATTACATAGCTTTACCCAAGGATAACCTAATAAAGTCAAAAGAGTGTGACATTATTTAGCATGGTTAATAATAAAATATACCAGTAGACCTCAGGTAATAAATGGGTCAATATTCACCTTATGTTATGAGAGACAAGCGAGCAAGGAAAAGTGATAGCATTAAACTAGTGTTAAATATTTTACTAAACTTATTAACTATCAGATCTATAGCAAGTTCACTGCAAAAGGAGGACAGCAGATGTGGGTTCATTGCAGGAGGAGGAAGGCAGATGTGGATTCATTGCATAAGGAAGGCAAATGTGGGTTCGTTGCAGGAGGAAAAGGCAGATGTGGGTTCATTGCAGATGTGGGTTCATTGCAGGAGGATGAAGGCATATATAGATTCATTGCAGAAGGAAGGCAGATGTGGGTTCATTGCAGGAGGAGGAAAGCAGATGTATGTTCATTGCAGGAGGAGGAAAGCAGACGTGGGTTCATTGCAGTAGGAGGAAGGCAGATATGTGTTCATTACAGGAACATTAGATGTAATGAGATTTGCCCATGCATATGTACCTGACCAAAAATCAAATGTAGTTCCTTTCAATTGTGAGTCAAATGCTCTATAAGTCACACTGATTTATCAAAATGTTATACCATATTAATCTAATCTTTTACTTCCACCTCTCCATGCTGCTGCTTCATTGACGGCGGTGGATACTGTAGGGGGGGACATCGAGGCAACGATAAATGCCACCTGTGACCTGATGGATGCAGCTATTGATGCTGGGAAGCCACCACACATCGTTCTCGATGCCACTACCACTGGCATCATGGCTGAGACTGCCAAGAGCTTTACCCGGGCTCTTGCCCTGCCCACCTTCTCAGCCTCCTATGGCCAAGATGGTGATATCAGGTGTTGTTGTGGTTGTTGGTTGGTTGGCTAGAAAATGAGCTTTGGAGTAGAAGTGATGGTGATATGCTGTTTATTGTTTATAAGGGATTAGATAGTTTATGTATGCTACAGAGAGCATAAAGAAACATGCTCACACACAAGGAAAAAATTGCTTGCAGAAATCAAGTGAGGAGCCATTCATTAAAATGTTGTACAACCATAATTTCGTATGGTCTACATCCGGTGGTGGTGATTTAACCTGCCAAAGATACTTGTAACCCAGCCAGAGCTGGGCAGTAGTGACATCCAAGAGTTTGCTTATTTTGTTGTATGCACCATAGACATGTACTCACCTAATTGTACTCACCTAATTGTGGTTGCAGGGGTCGAGACTCAGCTCCTGGCCCCGCCGCTTCGCTGTCCGCTACTGGGTCTCTGCTCTCCCTGCTCCATGAGCTCTATCATACCTCGTCTTAAAACTATGTATGGTTCCTGCCTCCACTATATCTTTCTCTAGACTATTCCACTTCCTGACTACTCTGTGGCTGAAGAAATGCTTCCTAACATCCCTTTGACTCATCTGAGTCTTCAGCTTCCAGTTGTGTCCCCTTGTTTCTGTGTTCCCTCTCTGGAACATCCTGTCCCTGTCTACCTTGTCGATTGCCCGCAGTATTTTGTATGTCGTTATCATGTCTCCTCTGACCCTTCTTTCCTCCAGTGTTGTTAGTCCTATTTCCCTCAACCTTTCTTCATAGGACAGACCCCTGAGTTGTGGAACTAGCCTTGTCGCAAACCTTTGCACTTTCTCTAGTTTCTTTACGTGCTTGACCAGGTGTTGGTTATCATGGCTCCTCCTGCATGATAAAATGGTGATAGATGGACTGACTGGTGTCAATCTCCCTGAGTCTGAACAACATTCAGTTGAAGTTCTTTTTGTATTGTTCTCAAACTGCTAACTGACAACCCAAGATTGTGATCTACTCCCTCTTTGAAAGGGAGTAGATCACAATCTTGGGTTGTCAGTTAGCAGTTTGAGAACAAAGAGGGAGTAGATCTACTCCCTCTTTGAAAGCATACAACTTAGCCAGTTCATCAGTTCTATCATGCATCTGAAGACCAATGTAAGATGGAATCCACAACATGTGCACTCTGACTCCACTGTCTACAATCCTACCAGATCTGTGTCTGGCTTCTGCCACAAGCATGCCTCAATTTATACTTAATTAGTTGAGAGCATTTATGGATGATAGAGAATCAGTTACAATTAAAGTGTCAACCTTAGATACATGGACACATTTGAATGCAAGGAGTATGGCAAACAGTTCTGTTTGAAGGGTAGAGGCCCAGTTATTAATGCGTGCTTCAGTTTCTTTGAGAGCCATCACTCTGTATGACAACAGCAGCACTACCAGCTGCACCAGTGGATTGATGAACACAACCATCAACATAAATAATTTGTGTAATAGTGTGCTGTGTGACTAATAAAAAAGTATTCTTCCCCCTCAAGGGAGGTTCCTTGATGCTGGTGAGGGGCTCTTGATCTAAGGAATTGGATCTATGCTCCAGTTCCCTGAATTAAGCCTGAATACCTTCCATCCCCCCACATACGCTGTATAATCCTACAGGTTTAGTGCTCCCCCATGAATATAATAACAATAATAAAGTATTCTTGTAGCTTTTACTGCTGTGCCTCATAAACGTAATAGCAGCCCTAGTACTTCCTTTATTGTGCATCATAAACCCTTTATGTTGATGGTGTCTTAATTCTGATAATGGCTCTTGTTACAAGGAGTTGGAACTATCCTCTCCTTCATTGAGTTAAATCTATTTCCCACGCTAAATGTGCTGTATGATCCCTTACTGCTTTAGTGCTTCCCATTGACAATAATAATAATAATGTACAGCAAAAATGGGGTATCTGAGTTGATGTCATGGCTGATGTGTCCCTGCTGCTGTACTTTACCTAGTTGTGCTCACTATTTCTTACTGTATTTATGTTGCCATTTACCGTACCTGTTACCATGTCTCTCTTGCCATTAGGGAGTGGCGCACCCTGTCTGCCAATGAGACAAAATACTTGGTGCAGCTGATGCCTCCAGGTGATGTCATCGTGCAAGTCATCCGAGACATCGTCAGTTCTCAGAACATCACCAATGCTGGCATCATATATGACGAGACCTTTGGTATGTGTCTAACTATTTGACTTCTTCTCCACACTAATTTTCCCTTACTTATTAGTATATTATGCCTCTCTTGTCCTCAGAGTATTTTAGGTTGCCACCTATCTAGGTTGCCACCTATCTAGGTTGCCACCTATCTAGGTTGCCACCTATCTAGGTTGCCACCTGTCTAGGTTGCCACCTGTCTGGGTTGCCACCTGTCTGGGTTGCCATCTATCTAGGTTGCTGTTTACCTGTTTACCTCCATCTTTATTTCTAGAGATCACAGTTTCCATGGCTTGCTCCCAGAAAAGGCCTCAAGGTTGATTGCTAATCATTCAAGCTGTTGGTGTTGGGTGTATGCAATCCAGTGGTTGCACCACTGTTTTAATGATCAGGAACTGAGCTGAGTAGCTTCAAGACAGCTAGGAATATGTTGGTAATTTTCCTTGTGTATGAAAGGAAGGTGTTAAAAGTCTTGATTCCTTTACACTAGTTTAGTAGACATTCCCAAAAATTTAGGTATTTGCTGACTTTATATGCATCTGCCTTAAATGAGACTGTAAGTGTACAGCAATATTTCAGTCTAGGGAAAATTAGTAACATAAAGGCTGTCATCATTGGATTGGAATCTAATATTTTGAAGATCCTAGTTTCCTGCCTATCATTTTTCCTCGTGGTTGTGAAAATAACCCTGTTGGGATCCTTAAATGTAACATTTTCTAACATTATATCACTCCTAAGACCCTCACATAAATCATCCTCTCTTTTGAGTGGTCTGAGTTTGTTCTATTTGCTGTTCCAGTTTTTATTTCTTTAATGTTTCCTCATTGGAGTAGCTGAAGTTTGTCCTCATTGAAGGTCAACTTGCTTTCTTTGGCCCATTGGAATTGATAGATCTTGGGCTGTGTAGGTATCTACCAGTTTTGTTGAATAAACTGTGAAAACTGAAATACATACTGATTTTCAAGCAATAATTTGTGAATTCCTGTGTCTTATCTGATTGGCTTCAAGCCTTCAGTGCTGATGCAGCTTACTTTAAGGAACCTTTGGGTTATTATTGGACTGTATTAATGGCAAATTGCAAAATTTTACTTGAACCTTTTGCATGTCCTTATCTATAGCTCATAGAAGCTAGGCGGATTTCAGTTTCTTTAAGAAATTATAATTAGATGATAATTGTGGGGAATTGTGAGAGATAAGTCTATCTGGGACACCGCCACTAGCAATAAACAAACTCCCAGGGAGATGACAGGCTATTATAATTTTACCGCAGTCATTCCCTTAAAGGTATGTGAGAACTTTACCCGCTCCTGGCCGCACCGAGGGGGTACCTTCAATATTCTCGTTAGCCCACTGCACTCTGGACCAGTATAAATAAATCTGAGAAGATCATTTATTATAGTTATGTTATATTAAATTTAAGTGGACTGTATTGGTTGTTAAACAACTGATCACTCCGGAGAAGAGGTAGAGAACACTTAGTTAAATTAACATGACCAACACTCACCTAATTAACAGCATCATAGTGGTGTATCGTAGATCGTTGACCTAGCTAAAGTACATCTACTGTGCGTAACAATATCATTGGCCAATAACAAATACGCAAGCAGAGTACTTAGCTTTCGATGAGGGAGTCGTTCCGTTGTTGACGTCCTCCTGCGATCTAATTCGATCGCGATGGTATTAGCTGTCTCGTCGAGTCAAGGAAGGTTAATTTCCGTGCACTCTTATACGCCCACGAGACCGAGCGTTAGTTAACATGTGGTTGGTCGGGGTAGCGAATCAGATCCTCTCACTAATCCGACCTTTTGTACTGTTTATACGTATAACTTTACATATTACATATATCCCGGCTTAATGCCCCACTAGTTTATACACATTCACAGTCTCGATACTTGGATTTCGAGTAGATAACTTGCGATATGTTAGTTCATTTCAACCGCGTCCAATATGGCGGTCGGGGTATGGCGTACCCAAGCTAGCCTCACCCGGGACAATCAACCCCTGATTATTTACAACTCGGTTTCACTATTTTCACCATTTCCCAAAGTTCATCGAATATATTTCAGTCTCTTCTAAGACGAAATTCCCCTGCATCAGGGTTACGACTTTATCCTGCCGTATGGTTATTTCACTCAGTTCAAAATAGGCCTATGACCGCGTCACTCGCCGGCGGCACCTTATTTCACAATTATTGTCCTATTACTGGACCTCCTGGACCGATTGTCCCACTTCATATTCGCCACGGCACTGGATATTCCTCCACATTACGAAAGGAGGTAATTAAATCCGATTTGGTGGACGGAGTCTCCAAATTCGACAGGCCATTTCACCACCTGATCTCGAGTCGGTAGGCTCCCTGTTCACTCTCTGCCTATTCCCCTCTACCTCCTCCCTGCCCAGCCTCTTCCCGCTTCCTCCCCGCTGGTATGATGGTTCTCTATTACATACCCCCATGTACCAGCGGTACATTAAGGATATCTGTTCATATTGGAAAGTTTATCAATTACAACTTTCGGAAAATACCAATATTTTCCACACTGCGGCCGGGCAGAGTTCGTTGTTAGACGATTCAAATTGTATCTCGTAAATTTTTGCGACTATTTTGCACGTACACAATCTTGCTGTTTTTCGTTACGAATCCACTGCAAGGATACCTCATTATCAGACCAAATTATGGTGTCGCTAATATTTATCTCCGGCAATTTACTCCGTAAATAATCAGCTAATTTGACACCCACATAAATGGCGGTTAATTCCAACTGAGGTAAAGTACGTAATTTAATTGGAGCCACTTTAATTTTAGACATGACAAGAGAGATATCTTTATCACATTGAAAATAAGCGACTGCTCCATACGCCAATTTAGAAGCATCGCAAAAATGTGGAGTGTATTTTCCACTCCAGAGCGTGTTACACACCGCGGAAACTCCAACATTGGAACTCTCTCATAATCACCAATTAATTCTTCCCACCTGCTAACGAATTCCTCAGGTAGGGTTTCATCCCAAGCACACTTCTGCTTCCATGCCTCTTGTACCAATAATTTCCCTCGGATTGTAAGAGGCGCCACTAAGCCTAGTGGATCGAAACATTTTGAAACTTCAGCAAGTAGGGTTCTCTTCGTTAATTTCTTGGGCATACTATAATTATTAGGCTTTAACGATATCAAGTCTCTTTCAGTATCCCAAGTCAGTCCCAATACATTGCTACACCCAGATACTTCATCGCCGGGATTATCTTTATTTATTCGGTCCTTTAACCTGGACGAATTACTGTTCCACTCCCTGAGCGGCATATTTGCACCTTGCATTATGTCATTACCCCCTTCATATATCTTCATTAGCTCCTCTTCAGTTGACGTCACCCCCAGGAAATTGTCCACATAGAATTGTTTACTCATTATTTCACTCAGTGGACCACCTGTACGTTTAAGGTGCGCATTTATCGTCGCCTGAAGTAAGAACGGACTAGAAGTAGCCCCAAATAAGACACTTCTGAATCTGAAAGTTTTCAGGGACTAAGTGGATTGCTAGGATCCTCTGGCCACAGAAATCTTGTGTAATCCCGATCCGTCTCTTGCAATCCCACTCTCAGGAAAGCTTTACTTATGTCTGCCGTAAAGGCATAACTATTAACTCTGAAATTTAATAACACATCTCCCAATTTCTCCGTCAGCGACGGACCTGTCATTAAACAATCATTCAAACTAGGTACATTTTTATTACCCCTGGCACTACAATTAAACACGATCCTCAAAGGAGTGGTTTTCGAATCCTTCTTCACTCCGTGATGAGGTAAGTAGTGGCCATAAATATTGGCTTGCTCCAGGGGTACCTCCTCTATGAACTGATTATTTAACTGTTCATTAATGATCCCATTATAAGCAGTCAGCAATTCTGGTGTCTTACTCAATTCGTGGAGCTGGGCCTTTAACTGACCATACGCCATCCGGTAATTAGTGGGTAGTTCCGGATGGTTTAGCTTCCATGGGAGTCGCACCCAGTATTGTCCAGACTCAAATTTAACATCCTTCAGGTATTGTTCCCGAGTGAAGGAATCATCTGGACTTTTTCATTTACATTAATCCCCACTGTCCAGTTCCCACAATTTATGCACTGGTTTAACAGCATCCTCTGTAGAAGAATATTTACACTGGAATGACGTTTCATGAGTAAGGCACACCGTGACTGCATTTATGGCTTCCTCCAGTCATTCATTACTGCGAGGAAGCCTGCCATAAATTACATGGCCTTCACCAATGTTGAGAAGAGTGACACCACCTTTCTTCGTCATACCCTTCACGAAGGTGGCATAATAGTCCCCGCCTATCAAAACATTTTGGTCCCACCGAGTCATTGCTTCTACGGAGGGTGCCGGTTTTACATTAGTCTCTCTGTGCTTGCCAGCCAAATTAACTCCTTAAAGTTCAGCCATGGTTATAGGATCAATAACCACTAAAGGGAACAAATTAAATAGACCCTTTATTATTCATGGGCTTGCCAGCCACATTAAATCCTTAAGTTCAGCCATGGTTATAGGATCAATAACACTAAAATACAAATTAAATAGACCCTTTATTATTCATGGGCTGCAGCCACATTAATCCATTGTTGCCATGGTTATAGGATCAAAACACTGAGGGTACAAATTAAAAGACCCTTTAAATTATTCATTTTCCACCACATTAACCCATTAAGTTCAGCCATGGTTATAGGATCAATAACCACTGGGGTTTCAAATTAAATGACCCTTTATTTTCATGGGCTTGCCAGCCACATTAACTCCATTAAGTTCAGCCATGGTTTGGATCAATAACCACTAAAATTTACAAATTAAATAGACCCTTTATTATTCAGGGCTTGCCAGCCACATTAACTCCATTAAGTTCAGCCATGGTTATAGGATTAATAACACTGACGTCAAAATTAAATAAATTGTTTATAAAGGTGATTCTCACACCTCTTTGCACAAATCGTAGCCACGCCTGTCTAAAAAATTGGACTAATTCCCGTACCACACAATTAATATTAACTTGTACTCTAATCATTCCATGATCAGTCACTTATTTATTAATTAATTAATTCAATATGATTAATTCCCCAATCACATCCGGTTAGGACGGCCAACGGGCGCTGTGGGGTTGGGGGAGATAAGCTATCTGGGACCCCGCCACTAGCAATAAACAAACTCCCAGGAAAGACAGGGCTCAATAATTTACCGCAGCCCCCTTAAAGGTATGTGAGAATTTACCCGCTCCCCGCACCGGGGGACCTTCAATATTCCTTGCCCACTGCACTCTGGACCAGTATAAATAAATCTGAGAAGATCATTTTTTAAAGTTATGTTATATTAAATTTAAGTGGACTGTATTGGTTTTAAACAATGACCTGGAGAAGAGGTAGAGAACACTTAGTTAAAAAATGACCAACACCACCTAATTAACAGCATCATGCGGGTGTTCGTAGATTTGTTGACCTAGCTAAAGTACATCTATTAAATAACAATATCATTGGCCAAAACAAATAAAACCCCGAGACTTAGCTTTCATGAGGAGCCCTCCGTTGTTGGGCCTCCTGCGATCTGGATTCGATCGCATGGTAAGCTGCCGGGGAGTCAAGGAAGGTTAATTTCCGTGGCACTCTTATACGCCCACAGACCCGGCTGAATTAACATGTGGTTGGAGGGGGTGGAAAACAGATCCCCACTTCCACCTTTGTACTGTTTATAGTATCTTTACATATTACATATATCCCGGCTTAATCCCCACTAGTTTATACACATTCACAGTCTCAATTGGTTTCCAGTAGATAATTCAAAATGTTAGTTCATTTCAAACGCGTCCAATTTGGCGGTCGGGGATGGGGGTACCCAAGCTAGCCTCACCCGGGACAATCAACCCCTGATTATTCCTTTTGGTTTCACTATTTTCCCATTTCCCAAAGTTCATCGGTATATTTAGCCCTTCAAGACAAATTCCCTGCATCAGGGTTACGACTTTATCCTGCCGTATGGTTATTTCACCCAGTTCCAAAAAAAAGGCCTTGCCGCTCACTTCCGGGCGGCACCTTTTTTTCACAATTATTGTCCTATTCTGGGGCCCCCCGGACCGAAAATTTTTTTCCCCTTTTTTATTCGCCCGGGGCTGGGGGATTCCTCCACATTACGAAAGGGGTAATTAAATCCGATTTTTGGGGGGCGGAGTCTCCAAAAATTGGGGAGGCCATTTCCCCCCCCTGATCTCGAGTCGGTAGGCTCCCCCCTTCCCCCGCCTATTCCCCCTACCTCCTCCCTGCCCAGCCTCTTCCCGTTTCCCCCCTGGAAGGGGGGTTCTTTTACATACCCCCATGTACCAGCGGTACATTGGGATATCTGTTCATATTGGAAAGTTTATCAATTAAAATTTTTGGGAAAAAAAATATTTTTTCCAAAAAAAATAATAATAAAAAACCTTTTTTGAACTTGTTATGGTGTGGGGAATTTTGGGGCAATGGGGTTTTTTTGGATTTCTATTTGAGGGGAGCAAGGTAACTTTTTTAAAAGGGGGTTTAGGGGAAACCCCTTTTCAAATTTGTGTCCCGGGGGGGAAAGGGGGATATTGCAATCTCAGGAAAAAACTGAATTGCGATGTCAGCACACTTCTGGAAAGATAGCAGTTGCATGAATGGTGATGAATGTGTTTTCTTCTTCATGGTGTCCTATAGCTCGGTTGGTTGCATGCTCAGCTCACACACTGAGGTCCATGGTTTGATCCCCGGTACGGGTAGAAGCATTGGGGGTTTTTTACTTAAAAAACCATCCCCCTTTTCCCAGGGGGTTTTGGGGGCCTTTGGGGTTGCCGACTGGTGTGGGTCCATCCTGAGGACAAAATTAACCTTTTAATTGCCCGAAATGTTTTTCATTGGGGGTTTTTAAATATCAATGATGTGCTTAAATTTGTAAAAGTTGTATCATGTACTTGTAGAAATAAAGATTATTGTTATTATTATTATTTGGGTGAGGTAAAAAAAAATACTAATAATAACAATAATAATAAGTAAAATAAGACATATGCAACGTCTCATCAAGGCTGAGGAACTGAGCATGTCAAATAATCCTCCATTTCCAGTATTATGGCTCTGTATTGGGTTGATAATGACACTACGTATTTGGGAAAAAAACTCCATAGTTTATTGCAAAAATTTTTTCACATGTATCTTAGTCATCTAAAAGGTTGGAAATTATTAATACGGGGGCC